>QFEY01004532.1:0-31666 GCA_003316435.1 Russula virescens | reverse complement strand
AGGATACGTACTACTAGGCTTATCAGTCCGACATCAATCCGAACCTTATCGTATAGTCCGAGTCGTAACATACAAATACAATCACACGGCACACATCGATCGTACCTGTGACACCAGATGCCATGCATCGATATCCTCCCACCGTCACGGGAGTCCTGAACGGTGCACGTGCCACTGCCCTCATCCATGGATCGTCCGGAGGTGGTGGAGCAACAGATGCAAGTGGTCCTGCGGAGCTACTGCTGCTACCTCCTCCACTTTGGGTAGTGGTGCCCGTGCCTGCATGACTGTTGCTGTACGCTACTGCTGAGAGACGTGGAGGTAGTGCTGCGCTGCCCAGTGCGACTTGTTCCACGCTAACATCTGCTTCGAAGAATGGAGAAGGGAGGGGGAGGGGAGGGAAGAGTAAAGGGAGAGGGAGGAGAAAGGGAAGTATTCAGTTCCTTCTTGGGATCGGGAAGCCGGATCTTACGAACCTTTGCCTGACTGCACGAGCGTGACCAACGCCAGTGCCACGAAGAACTTGAGTTTGGATATGCGCGGTCGTGTGCTCATGAGGTTAATGATCTAGAGACATATTGTTGAGACGAGAACAAGACAAGAAGGGGGGAGAGTGAGCGAGCGAGGGTGAAGCTTCAAATTGCTCGGGTCGACAGCGCTAAATGATTGCTGATATATTGCCGGAACGGTTGAGTGCTGGGAATCGGGAGGCGGTGCATTATGCTGTTCATCGGGGTCCACAGGGAGGGGTAATAGGACGAAATGTGTTGGTCCCAGACCCTTAGTTTTCTTCCAGAGAAAACAACTGTTCCAGATGGGTGGCACTGTCTGTCCTCGTTCAAAGTGAGCACCAGCTTGGCCGGCATCTTCCGATGCTAAGGGTGTGGGTGGCGTGTCACTGCCAAGGGATTCGTCCCTGGAATGCAGGAACAAGTATTGGGGTATTCGACACTAGAACTCGGAAGCGTAGGAATGGGGGTCTGTTAGGAGTAGAAACGAGTACAACTGTGCAAACGGTATAGAGCCCTAAGTCTCTGTGATGACTGTATTGCCAACCCAAGAGGTACTCCAGAATGAACGAGTACTGAGTTACCGCACGCAGCCTTAGAGAGAGAAAGGTGCTGCCACTCAGAGAGAAGAGAAAAGGGGGCAAAGTCAACTGTATTGCGACAGGAGACTCAACTTGGTGAGTCCCGACGTCGTGAGGGCCTATTTATAGGCAGGCGGGAATGCCACTACTAGTACATGGGATCCTAGGGCGCAGAACGGAAAAGGAATCGTACGAAATGAAGCAGAAATGGGGGACGTGCAACAAAAGTGAAACAGGGTGCTGATAGCTAGGATATGTACTACTAGACTTATCAGTCTGCGATCAATCCAAACCTTATCATATCAGTCCGAGTCGTAACATACAAATACAATCACGGGGTATTCATCGATCGTACCTGTGACATGACCCTCCCGCTAGTCGTCGAGCCCCTGCGAGAAGTGAGGCTTCTTGGTGCAATGCCATCCAGCAGGATGGGTCGCCGGATAAGGGGTATACCTCCCTTCAAGGTGTCTGACCTTCTGCTGAGTGTGCGCCAGCGCAAGCCTTCCCTCGCAAGCCTCGCATTGCATACGCAGCGAATCTGCGTCGGCCTCCAGCTCTTCGATCCAGGTACGCACCATGACCTGCTGCTGGGCCAGACCCCTAAGCCGCTCGACTTCTGCAAGATGGCCCCAGTCGAAAAGGGCCTCAACCTCGTTTCGGAGGATTTGATAGGACATGATGGGTCCTGTGATGGTTCGACGGAACCATGGGGCGAGGGGTTCAGCCAGCTCTTCGGCGGTAGCATCGTAGGGGGCGAGGAGGTCAACGATATAAGGGTCCTCGTCTTGGGTGGCGTCCTGGTGAAGCATCGCGACCTTGCCATTGGGGAGCCACTTGACCCAGCGAGGGAATCGATAGACCCCGTTGCCGATCGGGATCTCTTGAGTGATGTGGCCGTCATTTTCTTCGTACCCGGCCGGAGTCTCGTCGTACTTACGATGGTACGAGTGGTTTTCGATTTCGAGGGTCTCGATTCAGTCCTTGAACTGGGCGATTTCTCGATCGAATCGTTCTTGACGCCCATCGACGGTGTTGGCGAGGGCTTTGCACATTGCGACCAACATGGGACGCGAGAGGTTGTCGGCGTGGTGGGAAGCAAGGACAGTGCGGGTGGTCGAAGGGGAAAGTCGCCCGTTGGCAACTTCATCAGGCGATAATGCAGGCCCATGTTCGCAGAAGGGGTGAAGGGTGACTTGAGGGGGGTGCAGGGCGCATTCGGTGCGTGGAGGGACTGGAATAGGAGCGGGGGAGGAGAGGACAGACCGGGCTTCTTCTGCTCGCTTTTGATGGAAGCGAGTAAGGGCCTCTTGAGAGGCAGCAACCTTGGCGTCTTGGTCGAGCTTGAACTGCTCCAAGGCTTCGTGAACACCCGGTTGGAGATCGTCGACCAGAACGACCTCCTGTTGGTCGAGTGAGGAGTCGGTCCCATCGCTAGAGTGAGCAGAGGGAGTGGGGGAGACGTCACGGGTTTGGGAGACGGTAGGAGAGGGGACGCAGATTCCAGACATGTTTTATTCAAGGTAAGAGTGGTAGACGATGGGAGAGTGTGGGGATGAAGTTTAGCTACCAGGATTTCGAGTCTTTTTATAGCTGAGAGGGGGTGTCGTCGATGATAATCTTTGATCAGCTGAGGGTAGGGATGGACACGGGTGCGGGTAATCCCGCGGTGTTATGGTCACGGGTGTGACAGGTGCGGGTGCGGTGTTGGTTTTTGCTGCACCGCAATGAACCGTAACCCGCCTACGGTAATCCACAGGTTTTCCTCTCAAGTACCTGCTCGACCCCTCAAGGCCTCAAGAGGACTTTCAATAGTTCTCACCTGCCTTCAGTCAGGTGATGGCCAGGAAGATGTGCAAGGAACTGCCTGACCCTCAGGCATTGGCGCGTCGCTCTCTCTCCAATCCATTTGCTAAGTTATCGTTATTATTACTGATTACAATAGTGCTGACTGTTTAACATCCTTCTAACTCATTGTAGGGCCCCACGTGACGCTGCGCGCAACCTAGGCGCACACAGGCGCTCGACCATGACAGGCCCATGAGACGACATCCATCACCGAACCATTCTTTTCCAATCGCCGCCACCACCGTCCCGTCCCGTCTCAGTTCCGAATGTCTCGCGCTCACACCCGTCATCGATCATCCACCATGCTCGCACGTCAAAGTCCTCAATCCGACCACATTCGATCGCTCCCCACATGACTCGCACCATTGTCCCTCTGTAAGGCCCCGCGTGGACCTGTGCGCTTCCGAACTTGGCTCGTGGTGACATCGCGTCGGAACATTTCTATTCCTTTCCCTTCATTACTTCTCACCGTTCCTGCTTCGTCTTCCTCTTATTACACAGCGCTCAGTGCTAATTTATGTATATAAACAGCTCTCTCTACCTACGGACAAATCCAATCAAGTTACTTGCTCATTTCGAAAGTGTCCGCAGCGCGCCGTCGCCTCCTCTTCTTCCTCTTCTCCTCTTCCACTCTTCCCCTCTTCCCTGGTCCACCTTTACCGCGGCGGACGCTTATCTATTGCAGCCGCCACACACCTCGATGCCGTGTGCCATTCGTCGAGGCATCAACGCCGTCATCACCTCACCTCCGCGTGGGACTAACTTTTGGCATAAAAGTCTCCGCGGGGATCTTTATCCTGACCCTCGGCGTTGGTGCCCACACCAGCCGCATTGTTAGGCTAACGGTGCAGTATGCACAGTGGCGTTGGCCGGCCACGTCTATATGCAAGCCGAAGACCCAATGCGTCATTCCAGGGCTGTATGCGATGGTGGGCACAGCAGCTATGATACCCTGTCATGTATCCAACTTACCCCGCTCATTCTTGATAGGTTAGCCAAATTTCATCCCCTTTGTTGCTCCTCCCTACTCGTTGTGTCCTTTGCGAAGCCATGGTTGCCTGCGCCGTCAGTTCCAGTTCTGACCAGGCATTGGTCATTCGCGCCGTCTGCCTCAGCCCTGACCCATCATTGGTCTCTCCACCTCGCCGCCTGTGTCGACCCTCTGTGGTCTCTCTCCTCTTCCTTTCCGTCACCCTTGCTCGCCTTGTTTCTCATCCCTACCGCTTTTATCCCCTTCCTTCCCCTCTCACTCCTTTCCATCCCTACACCGGCACGCCCTCTCGATGAAACCAAAGCGGTGGTATCGACAAACAAGCAGAATCCTACGTCCTTCCACAGCAAAGCAAGTCCCAGCGGACCCCATCAGCCGCAACGATAACTGGGGCAATGACATAAGTGAAAAAGCGAACGCGTTTGTGGTTTGTGGTGTTGACAACAATTGTGGCGTTTACTGTGGCATCGGCATCGCAGACCGAGTTCGATATTTAGAATAGTAGTGTATAATGTATTATTTATTCATGAGTAAACTGCGGTGTGTACCTGCGGTAACACTGTGCAGTTGTGCAGTGTACCGCGGTGTACCAACACCACGGTAAATGAATGAAACCTGCGGGTTGAATCTTCACCACGGGTATGGGTGCATGAACGGGTACGGTGTCGCGGGTAACAGGTACGGTGTAAACTTAAGTCACCCGCGGTGTGACCCGTGTCCATCCCTAGCTGAGGGGCGTGTACTTGAGTGGCGGGTTCCCACATATTATCACTTTCAGGGTATCCTTTCCACTTGATAAGGTATTGGAGTGTTCGCGACCGTCCATGACGTTGGTGGCTTCTTATCGACTCCACCTCGTATTCTTCTTCATTATCAATCAGCTCCGGGGGTGGCCTCGTGTAGTTAGGACCGTGAGAGGCCGTCTCAACGTATGGAGTAAGGAGGGATGCATGGAAGACGTTGTGGATGTTCCAACTAGCAGGGAGCGCAAGTCGATAGACTATCGGAGAAATCACTTCAGTGATTTCAAAGGGGCCGTATCTCTTCGGGAGAAGTTTTGTCTTCTGATGGGGAAATCGGAGATTTTTACCATCGAGCCAGACCTTGGCGTGTTTCTGAAACAGGGGCTCTGTGACGGGAGAAGTTCTAGCCGCTTGATTGATCATTTTGGCAGCTGATTGTTGGCCCTTTTGTAGTGCCATTAGTCGTTCTTCTACAAATTGGTTAGATCCAGAGATCATATGGTCCGGTAGCAGGCGCGCCTCATGGCCAAATAGGACTTGACTAGGCATTTGTTTCAGAGTAGAGTTCATCCGATTGTTGTGGACAGCTGTTGCCAGTGAAAACCAATCGCTCCATTCTTCTGGGTGGCTAGATGTGATTGTCCTTAGATACTGCTCGATCCATTGATTCTTTTGCTCAGAGAGTCCATCAGTTTGTGGGTGGAAGGCCGTCGAGATGTTTTGCGAGATTCCTAGTTTCTTTGTGAGTTCCTTAGCAAAACTAGACGTAAATCGTGGGTCTCGATCGCTGATAATCCTAGAGGGGAGTCCAAACCAGGGGAATAGATGTTCTAGATATAGCGAGGCTACCCCGGGGCCGGTGATCTTTGTCGAACAAGGCAAGAAGATAGCGGTGCGAGAGCATCCATGATCCACAATCGTGAGAATGGCGTCGTATCCCTTGTGAAGGGGTAGTCCAGTGATCAGATCCATTGCAATTTGTTCAAAGGGGCATGTCATGGGCGTGGTATCGATTTTGAATAGGGGTACGGATTTCTTGTGGGTCAGGTTCTTATTTTGTTGACAGGTTGCGCATCCCTTGATGTAATCTTCGATCCACTGTCGCATGTGAGGCCAGGTGTAGTTCTTTTGGACTTGTCTGATTGTTTCATCACGTCCCGGGTGACCTGCTGACAGATCATCATGATAAAGGCGCATCAGAAGTCTTTTGACCCTTTCATCGTTTTCTGGAATTGGAAGTTTGGGGTTTTCTCGAAGGTCTGCTGCTCAGCAGCATGTGGGAGGGAATATGATCATGTTTTGGTTATCATCTTGTCCATGGTCTTGTCCTGGGGGTCTAGACAGTGCGTCAGCTGCCACATTTTCTTTTCCCGGGATGTATTCGATGATGTAGTCATAGTCCAGTAGGTCTGCGTGCCATCTTGCTGTTCTACGGTTGAGATTTCGAGGGGACTTCCAATATTGTAAATTTGCATGGTCGGTTTGGATAATGAAGGGTTCTTGGGTCCATCCTAGATATCGCCTCCAGTGTGCTAAAGCTTTCATGATGGCTAGCAATTCTCTTTCGTAAATGTCGTAGTTTCGTTCCGCTGGTGTGAATGTGGCTGAATAGTATGCGATGGGATGAAGAGCTGGTTTTTCACATTTTTGAAGTGAGGGTGATTCGTTTTCTCCCTCTTGCGAGAGTATGGCTCCCATGCCATAAGCTGATGTGTCGCATTGAAGATAGAAGCGTTTCGAGAAGTCGGGTTGATGGAGTACTGGGGCTTTTGACATCTGGTTTTTTAGCTTTTCAAAAGCTTCTTGTTGGGCTTTTCCCCAATGCCAGGTGGCCGCTTTCTTCGTTAGGTCCAACAGTGGTCTGGCTATTTTAGAATATCCTTGGATGAAATATCGGTAGTAACCTGTAAACCCTAAGAATTTGCGTATCTCGGTAGGGGTTGATGGTGCCGGGTAATTTTTGACTGATTCTATTTTCTTCGGGTCCATTTTTACTTTCCCTTTGCCGATGACCGCTCCCAGATATTCGATTTCATCTTGCTCGAATTCGCATTTTTCTGGTTTGAGGTATAGGTCATGTTGTTCCAGTCGATCCAGCACTGTGTGGACGTATTGTTCATGATGTTTTCGGTGCTGTTCGTCCGTTTCTCCTTCCCTTCGTTTTGTGTGGACAAGGATATCATCCATATATACCGATAATCACTGCTGCACCAATTTGGGACGGAAGATGGTATTCATCATTCTTTGGAATGTGGCCGGGGAATTAGTGAGTCCGAAGAACATGACTGTGGGTTCAAATAGACCTTCTGGGGTTAGGAAGGCGGCCTTCCATTCATCCCCTTCTTTGATTTGGATGTTGTTATACCCCCATCGTATGTCGAATTTGGTGAATAGGGTACAGCCACTGAGTCGGTCGATGGTTTGGGAGATGAGAGGTGAAACGTTTCGATCCTTCTTCGTCCATTTATTCACCGGTCGATAGTCTTGGACTGGACGTAATTTGCCGTCTTTCTTTCTGATGTAGAAGAAATTGGCACAGTAGGGTCCTACACCGGGTTGGATGGTTCCTCGTTTGAGATGTTCGCCAACAAATTTGTAAGTTTCTTTTATTTCTTCTTGGGTGAGAGGTAGGAGACGTCCTGGTAGAGTTGCTGGTGCTCCTGGGAGTAATTCGATTGCATGATCCCAGACTGTATGTTGAGGCAGTCTTTGCGACGCTTGCTCACTAAAGACTCTCGCATGACGATGATACTTGGCTGGGATTCTTGATAAGTCAACGTCTTCTTCTATGCCAGTGTGGACGGTTACCCGACCAATGTAATATTGGTCACGATAGATAGGGCGAGGTCGGTTGATTTGTCGTGGTAGAAATCTGGCTTTTGCAGCATCTGGGGCTCGTAAGACAATGGGGAGTTGGGAGGAATCGATCCATCCTCTGGCCCAATCAATTTTTGGTTGCATTGCCGCAAACCATGGGTAGCCTAGAATGGCTTTGTGTTCTCCAAGATCGGTGAGGAAAAACCTCATGTTTATCCTTCGAGTGCCGGTTTGAACTGACAGATCGGTATAACACCGGAGTTCTCCACTTTTGTTCTCCGTACTGTCCACATTGTATAATGGTCGTGGGGTACTTAGTTGTTTAATGGGAAGTCGTAGGGATTGGGCATACTGTAGGTTGAAGAAGTTTTCGGTAGCCCCTGAGTCAACCAGGGCTATAGTCTCGGCTCTTTTTGTGGCGGAATGTACAAAGGCTCGTAGAGTCATGGATTTTCGAGCAGACATATATACAGGTGCATCACTATCCTGCCCAATCAGTGCCGATCTGATCAGGCAGTGGAAAAATCCTCAGCTACTCCCATTTTTCCAGCCATCGACATCTTCTCTTCGTTCGTTAAACTGTTCAACTTGGAATAGATACGGTTAACGCGATCGTCTTGTTCCGTGGCCGTGGCTTCGGAGGGTGCATATGAATTTGGAGGGGAACGGAATGAGGCTGGGGTAGCTGTGTAAGAACTGGGGGCATAGGAGGACGCTGCATAAGAAGATGGTTCGTATTGGGACACGGGTTCTTCGGCAAATCCGTCGAAGTCGACTAGGTTCGCATATTGACGTTGTTGTCGCTTTTGAGGACAATTCCTAGCATAATGCCCAACTTGTCTGCAGTTAAAACAGGCATTATTGGAATTATTACTTGGCATAGAGGCAACATTGCTGTAGCCTCCTCGACTATTGCCTCTTGAGTTTCCTCAGAAGTTCCCTCGATAATTTCCTCGGTAATTTCCTCGGCCGCGACCTCCTCTGGTTCGCCCAATGTCCATGGGCACTCCTCGGTAGTCTTTCATCCATTGAGGGGCCGTGCTAGTATTGAACTGGGACGATTGGGGCGGAGCTGGGGGTCGCCAGTTTCCTGAGTAATTCTGTCCAGACAGTCGATAGTTGTTTTGGTTCCAGAACCTAGAGGGTTGTCGCGGGCGCTGTCCGAAGGGTTGATTCGTAAATCCGGTCGTGGCTTTCTGTAGGATTGCATCTACGGCTTGTTTCGTTTTGATGATTTGGGTGATTTTCTCTTTTGCTTCCGTGTAGGTGTCTGGTTTGACTGGATCGCAGGTTTTATGAAGGAACCATTCAGGAAGTCTTCTCAGTAGGATCTGTAGTGTTTCAGGGTGCTGAATACTGAACCCTGCCTTTTCAACCAAGTCTTCGAACTGCCCGAAGAAGAGGTTTGGTTTCTTGAAATCCAACTCCAGTTTGTTCATCATGGAAAGGGCTTCTTCGGCTTCTGTAGAGTCGGCAAATCGTTCGAGGAAGATTTCAACGAATCGAGTCCAAATGGCAGGGTAGTTATCGGTCGTGGGGTTAAGGGTGTCAAGCCATTCGCCTATGGTTTTTGTCCATGTGGATATTTCGGGTCCTTTCATAAGAGTGAGGGTAAATGCGATCTTTTTCATCGGGGAGTCGTATCCAGCTACATCGCTATTGACCCATAGATAGGCTTTCACTTCTTTGATGAAGTTTTTGGCTTGTCGAGGATCTCCATAGAACATTTGAGGGAGCTGTCCCATAGCTTTTACGTCGGCAGCTTGGGGAACTGGTACGAATGCCTGAGGTCTGGGTTGACCTCCTCCTCCTCCTGGGCCTCCTGGTCCTCCGGGTGGGCCACTTCCAGGATTTCCTCCGCTTCCTCCACCTGATCCTCCAGGTGGGTTTCCTCCTGGGTTGAGACGTTGCTCTAATCCTCTAAGGAGAGCTTGTTGTGCCTGGGCACTGGCGATATCCGATATTGCCGCGTCTTGCTCAGACGATACAGCCACTTGTGTTTCTGTTCGGGTGGATATTTGTGATAACTGAGTGGTGATACGGTGATACCACGGGGAATAGGTTGGTTTCGATTGATAGGTGGTTCTTCGATAGAGGCTACGCTTTCTGACTCCCGTTCTGGGTCTTGGTAGTCTTGGAACGCACTTTCTTCTGGTGGGAGCTTTGCTTCTTTGTATTGTTCAACGATAGTTTGGACAGCTTCTGCTGTATCGTTGTATTGTTCGACTTCGATAGCGTTGGGTCCTATTACCCAAAGTTCTCGTACGCTAGGGGAGGGTTCAATCCACCTCCACAATCCGTTGACGTATGCGACTGCTCTGCTTTGTCGGTTGAAGTGTCCTTCTCTGTTGTCTGCGAAGAAGTTGAACGCTTTGCCTTTCTTGGGTTGGTGTCTGAAGACTCGTTGATTCGGTATTGCTCGGAGGGCTTCTTCTTGCATGAGATGTGTGGGCTCTGTAGTTTGCCCTGCCCCTTTTCCTTTATTTGAGGACGCTGTGATGAGGTAACGAAGTTGAGTCTAATGTCACTGCCAAGGGATTTGTCCCTGGAATGCAGGAACAAGTATTGGGGTATTCGACACTAGAACTCGGAAGCGTAGGAATGGGGGTCTGTTAGGAGTAGAAACGAGTACAACTGTGCAAACGGTATAGAGCCCTAAGTCTCTGTGATGACTGTATTGCCAACCCAAGAGGTACTCCAGAATGAACGAGTACTGAGTTACCGCACGCAGCCTTAGAGAGAGAAAGGTGCTGCCACTCAGAGAGAAGAGAAAAGGGGGCAAAGTCAACTGTATTGCGACAGGAGACTCAACTTGGTGAGTCCCGACGTCGTGAGGGCCTATTTATAGGCAGGCGGGAATGCCACTACTAGTACATGGGATCCTAGGGCGCAGAACGGAAAAGGAATCGTACGAAATGAAGCAGAAATGGGGGACGTGCAACAAAAGTGAAACAGGGTGCTGATAGCTAGGATATGTACTACTAGACTTATCAGTCCGTGATCAATCCAAACCTTATTGTATCAGTCCGAGTCGTAACATACAAATACAATCACGGGGTATTCATCGATCATACCTGTGACATGGCGAGTCTCGACTCCCTTTCCCTGTACAGTACAGTAACGGTACAGTAACGCAAAACTTTCATAGATGCGTAAAGAAATCAATTCTCATTATGGAAAATTTTCTTTGGAATACTTTGTCGAGCCATTGCCTGCGCCAGTGCCGCCTTCACCATCGCGCCACCGCATGCGTCCTCATCGCACCGTCGCCCTCCTCCTTCGCCGCAGTTCTCTTTCCCGATCATGAATCACAAAAGAGAAGGCTCGATAACTTCCTCGTGTTCTTCAATGCCTCCAGGCATATCACTGGCAAAAGCAACGGCCACTCATTCTTTTGAGAGGGCGCGGGCTGTGTTCCAACCCAGAATCAGGAAGCTGTTCCTTTTAAGGTGTTAGTTACAAAGGGACACTAAGTTATTAGGATACTACCTTTGGCGGGCCTATCTGAATCTTGACGGTGTCAGAAACCATCGGTACTATGTCTGGCTAACGCTTACCTGATCCTCTGACTCAGAATCTGCCATCACAGCGGTATTTCTCCTCTTTGTGATTCGGTCTTCTCCCTCTAAACCGGAATCTGGCAGCTTTCTCTTCTGATGAGGTAGTATTTTAGAAGCACGCTGAGCAAGTGTGACCTGAATCAGCACCATAGTAGTTACAAACCTTGCCAAGGTTTTGGAGCCTGTGGATGATAATTTCTATCTTGGAGTCCGAGTCGGCAAGATCATCTTGCTCGCCCGTCTCTGTCTGAATCTTTGATGGCACAGCTAAAGTCTGGCTTTCCAGATCGTGCGACTGAAAACCTGTGGTGACGGTGAGATTTGCCCTCTTTGTATTTTGGCCTTCCTCATCTAGGCCAGAATTCTGCAGTCTTCGCTTCTGATATGTAGTGCTTTAATGTGAAAGTTAGATAGCGGTATCAAAGGGGTACGAACCATGCCACAAGCCGAACTCCTTTCATTGTCACACATGCACACTTCTATCCCTGATTCCGCGCGATCATTCGGCCTGCCCATCTGTAATCAAACAGTATCAGAGCTATTGGTGTGGTGGCTTTAGTCGAGGTTTACCTCATTATACCGCTTGAACTCTGCAATGACCGTGGTGTTTCTCCTCTTTTCAGACCTCTCTTCGTCACAGGAATCTGGTGGCTTTCTTTTATGGCCCCTCGTAGGGACAACGAAACGAGATGCACTTGCAGAGACAAAGCTCCCAGAACCAGGAGGCAACGACATAAGAGATGTTCGAGGGAGATGGCCGACAGGGTGCTGTAGAGTGTACGCCCTTGAAAGAAGTTACGAAATACGTTAGGCACGCATCAGTGGGACGTCATGAAATATACTATTCGCATGTATAAGTATCATTGTTCGACTGAAGAGGCTGGGCATGCCACAAGATGGGTCGAGGTCACGGAGGTTGCTGAGTAAAATATAAACTATTCGCTGGTGTAGGTATCATTCTTTGATAGAAGAGGTGGGCCACCACAAGATACGCCGTGGATCGAGGCCAGACCGAGGCCATGAGGGAGGCAGAAGAGTGAGGCAGAACCTTCCTTGACCTGACTTTCATGCAAATGTGCAAATTTTGCACCTCATGATCCACAGACCTTAAACCTCACTTTTCCTGTTGAACGTTGAATGTTGAGCAGTTATCAACTATTATCATAATCAATAATTATAATTAGTCCTCGCTGTCGACTAGTTGTCGACTGTCTGCAGCAGCCCAAATGGACCGTTGACGGACCGTTTTTTAATTTTTTTCAAAGAGGCGCAACGGGGATCATACGTGCTGCGGCTTCGACATCACCCGAAATCCCTGGCGATGTGCTGGGCTCTTTGACGCCATCGTCACTGATCCTCCCTGTAAGTCCGAGCCTCAGTTCGAAAAGCTTAACCGAATGCAACTCCAGTCGGTCTGATATCTTGTAGATGGTGTCCGAGCATGCACAAAGTGTCTTGGCCGAAAAAAGGAAGGTGTAGCTGGTTCACCTCTCCGGTAGCAACCACACACATACGTATTCCACCAAACATCGATGTTCAAACACAAGTTCTCGTATTTTCCCTAGGGATGACCAGCCATATGTGCCACCCACCAAACCATACGAGAGTTATCCGTGCTTGCAGCCGACCTCGTCGTCCACATGCGGTACCTCCTCAAGCCTGGCGGGCACCTGGTCTTCCTGCCAACCGTAATAGATGAGTACAACCAACTCGACCTGGACAGCCTACTCTGCGATGGGATGCAAGTCATTGCAAACCTGCTGCAAGATTTCGGCGCATGGGGTCTGCGGGTACGTGTACATCATTGCCACTCTCACTACTAATTTTTTTGGGCTGTCGTCTCTCTCAGTTGATCACAACCTGAAAAGTCACATCGCAATCGTACCCGCGACCAACATTCGACTCGCGTGCTGCACCGATGCCATACGGTGATGAAGTAGAGAGGGAAGGACACCCTTCGCTGCCTCATGTAAGTGTATTGCATATGTTTCTTGGGTCGCCTTGCCCTATTTCCTCGGGCCGTGTCCAGTTTGACGTGTCATCCCCTCAACCCTCAGGCTTGGCATATCGGCCGTATAGTTACTGTTGGACTCATATCTCGCAATCTCGCTCATGTCACCATGCTTTCTCTTTCTTTACGCTCATGTAATAGTATCCTGATATCGCATTCATTATGGTGACTTTTCATTCAGCAAATATCTAACCTAATCGCATTATCATCTATTTATCTGACTAGTTTCGGCCACATCAATCCCGTTCCTCGCAGTCACTGGGCTCAGGCCTCAGGCCTCATCAAAGCAAATGTTGATGTAAGCATGTCTATCTCTGCCAACGCCGACACATCATCTCCCCAGCGATCTCCTGCTAATCTCAAAACAACCTGTTCTTGAAGCCCATTATTTATACCTCCTGCACCCATAGCACGCCTCCATAAACTGGCTAGAATAGCAAACCTGTTAGACGCGCGCTTATCCCTAAATGTGACCCTGTACTGAATCATTTCAGGAAGCGAAATGGTCCAGGTTAATGTGTCCTGCGATAGATGTGAGTGTGAAATATAACAGAATGGTGGACTTTGCTTACCTGACTCAACATTTGTATTACAGGTGGAGCCACGCCTGATCCCGAGCTCATGGACTCGATGATAACATTGGTGTCACCACTATTGAGGAACATATTGTCTTCGCCACTGGTTAATCATCATCGACTTGGTAAGAATTTGGCTAACTTACAGACGTCGTTGCCCGTCGAAAAGACCAGAAGGTGTGCATCATGGTGATCTTGGTCAATGTCTACCGGGATACTGCCAAGAGGAGTGATGAATATCTTGATGGTGATTCCGGTAAAAGCGCCAATAATTTCAGGGTATAAACTGATTAGCAGGTAAGTATAGTAGTAAAGGCTCGAAGTATGATCATCACGCACAAGATGCATGGAGCAGCCATTTGTGTTGATGACATTACCCCACCCCAGAGCCAGGTATTAATACTTATTTTTCCACTCTTTGTTTGTCGCTGAAAAGCCACTCAATTTTTAAAAAGCCACTTGCCACATGGTCTCGCCCTCTCGGTGATCTCGTCCACCCGTGGTGAGGTCGAGTCTCGACGCCAGGTCGAAAGTCTCATGACGCTCTCGTTGTCAGCTTATTGTCACCTCCGAGCCCCCCTCTTCACATCATGCCGAACACCTCCCGGGAGTAGCATGCACTCCATGAGCACTGCTGCTCGCAGGACGTCAATTCAGACTTGGATAAATTTCTCGTCTAGAACGGGTGAGTCTCCGATATCCCTGATCCACAGAATCCTTGCCACTGATTAGCATCCAAGATTCAGCCCAGATTAGATCACGCTCATGCACGAGGCAGAGCAACAAGTCTCGCTTATCTTGCGGGCGCTTTTCCGGTTGCTTCGGAGTCTTTCATTATGCTTCGCTTCGTGATCCATGCAGACTTCCCTTTTGTTCAAGGTGCCTCATCACGTCAGCTCTCAACACCCAAACCAGATTCAGAGAAGACTGCTGACCGATGCGCCATCCATGCGTGGCGGACTGTTCCCCTAGATAGCTGGCATGGACTGTGGTTTCGCTTCCATGTACGTAATTACCTCACTGCCCTTCAGCATCAAAATCAAAAAAGTAAAAAGTGGCGTGGTCCCCCGTCTTTCGTGAGCATAGGTCATTGTAACATGGTCAGCATGACCAAAAAAAAGCTTTGGCGATTGGACCTCGGGAAATTGATGTAGGCTGTTATCCACGGTACCGCGATGAATGGGACCAGTTGGCCCGGGTCGGCTAGGTTCAGTTATGTTCCTTCATCACGTCATCGCTTGCATCTCCACACGCTGGAGGAAAATGAGTGACATGTCATATTCACGGTGACGTTTTTGGTCCATAGTCTGCCACTTGCAAAACCCTTTACTGTTCTCTCCCCAAATGGTCCAAGCTATGTGTACTATCGCCAACGACCTCACAGGATCACAGCATTTAGAGGGCCTGGATGTAAATATATCGCAAAACGCTATTTACGACTTCCTGGACAACGCGGTCGAAAGCTCCCCTGGTGAGTGGCTTGTTTCTGCAAATCTGATCTGGAGTCTGATATTCTGCAGTAGTCAAGCGGCTACGGGAAGATGTCAACACACTTCAGAAGGAAACATTGTGGTATGAACTGTCACCGCCAAGGTATTCGTCCCTGGAAGGCAGGAACGAGTATTGGGGTATGCGACACTAGAACTCGGAAATGTAGGAATGGGGGTTGGTTAGGAGTTGAGACGAGTACAACTGTGCAAATGGTATAGAGGCCTAAGTCTCTATGATGACCATATTGCCAGCCTAAGAGGTACTCCAGTGTGAAGAAGTACTGAGTTACCGCACGCTGCCTTAGAGAGAGAAAGGCGCTGCCACTCAGAGAGAGAGAAAAGGGAAGGGCAAGTCAACTGTATTGCGACAGGAGACTCAACTTGGTGAGTCCCGACGCCGCGATAGCCTATTTATAGGCAGGCGGTAACGCCACTACTAGTACATGGGTTCCTTGGGCGCAAAACAAGAAAGGAATCGTAGGAAACGAGGCAGAAATGGGGGACGCGTAACAAAAATGAAACAGGGTACTGATAGCTAGGATACATACTACTAGGCTTATCAGTCCGACATCAATCAGAACCTTATCGTATCAGTCCGAATTGCAATGTACAAATACAATCACGGGGCACACATTGATTGTACCTGTGACATGACCCTCCCGCTAGTCGTTGAGCCCCTGCAAGAAGTGAGGCTTCTTGGTGCAACGCCATCCAGCAGGACAGGTCGCCGGGTAAGGGGTATACCTCCCTTCCAGGTGCCCAACCTTCTGTTGAGTGCGTGCCAGGGCCAGCCTACCTTCACAGGCCTCACACTGCATGCGGAGTGAATCTGTGTCGGCCTCCAACTCCTCGATCCTGGTACGCACCATGACCTGTTGTTGGGCCAGACCCCTAAGCCGCTCGACCTCTGCAAGATGACCCCAGTTGAAAAGGGCCTCGACCTCATTCCGGAGGATTTGATAGGACACGATAGGTCCTGTAATGGTGCGGCGGAACCACGGGGCGAGGGGTTCAGCCGGTTCTTCGATGGTGGCGTCGTAAGGGGTGAGGAGGTCGACAATATAAGGGTCCTTGTCTTGGACCACGTCCTGGTGCAACATAGCGACTTTACCGTTTGGGAGTCGCTTGACCCAGCGAGGGAACCGGTAGACCCCATTGCCAATCGGGATCTCTTGCGTGATGTGGCTGTCGTTTTCTTCGTACCCGGCCGGTGTCTCGTCGTATTTGCGATGGTAGGAGTGGTTCTCCAGCTCGAGGGTTTCGATCCGCTCCTTGAACTGGCCGATCTGCTGGTCGAAACGTTCTTGTCGCCCGTCGATGGTGTTGGCCAATGCCTTGCACATGGCGACCAACATGGGTCGCAAGAGGTTATTGGCGTGGTGGGAGGCGAGGACGGTGCGGGTGGTAGACGGGGAGAGTCGTCCATTGGCGACTTCGTCGGGGGATAAAGCGGGCCCATGTTCGCAGAACAGGTGAAGGGCGACTTGCAGTGGGTGGAGAGCGCATTCGGTGCGCAGTGGAACTGGGATAGGAGCAGGGGAGGAGAGGACGGAACGGGCTTCTTCTGCTCGTCGTTGGCGGAAGCGAGCAAGAGCCTCTTGAGAGGCGGTGACCCTGGTGTCTTGGTCGAGTTGGAATTGTTCCAGGGCTTCATGGACTCCGGGCTGGAGGTTGTCAACCAACACCACTTCCTGTTGGTCGAGCAAGGAGTCGGTCCCATCGCTGGAGTGGGCAGAGGGAGTGGGGGAGGCATCGCGAGTTTGAGAGACAGTGGGAGAGTGGGCGTGGATTCCGGACATGTTTTGTTAGGCGTGTGAGTGATAGACAGTAGATGGATGTGGGGATGGAGTTTAGCTAGCGAAATTTCGAGCCTTTTTATAGCTGAGAGGGGGTGTCGTCGGTGATAGTCTTTGACTAATTGTGGGGCGTGAACTTGTGTGGCTGGTTCCTAAGTGTTGTCACTTTCGGGGTATCCTTTCCACTTGATAAGGTATTGGAGCGTTCGCGACCGCCCATGACGTCGGTGGCTTCTTATCGACTCTACTTCGTATTCTTCCTTGTTATCAATCAACTCCGGGGGTGGCCTCGTGTAGTTGGGACCGTGAGAGGCTGTTTCGATGTAAGGGGTAAGGAGAAACGCATGGAAGACATTATGAATGTTCCAGCCAACAGGGAGTGCAAGTCGATAGACAATCGGAGAAATCACTTCGGTGATTTCGAAGGGACCGTACCTCTTTGGGAGGAGTTTCGTCTTTTGATGAGGGAACCTGAGATTTTTGCCCTCGAGCCAGACTTTGGCGTGTTTTTGAAACAGGGGTTTCGTGATAGGGGAGGTTCTAGCCGCTTGATTGATCAGTTTAGTGGCTGACTGTTGTCCCTTCTGTAACGCCATCAGTCTCTCCTCTACAAATTGGTTAGATCCGGGGATCATATGGTCCGGCAGTAAGCGCACTTCATGACCAAACAGGATCTGGTTAGGTGTTTGTTTCAGAGTGCTGTTCATCCGGTTGTTGTGGATGGCCGTGGCTAGTGATAGCCAGTCACTCCATTCTTCTGGGTGGCTAGAAGTGATTGTCCTTAAGTATTGTTCAATCCATTGGTTCTTCTGCTCTGAGAGCCCATCTGTTTGTGGGTGAAAGGCTGTAGAGATGTTCTGTGAGATCCCTAGCTTCTTAGTGAGCTCTTTAGCGAAGCTGGATGTGAATCGAGGGTCGCAATCACTGATGATTCGAGAGGGAAGTCCAAACCAGGGGAATAGATGTTCCAGATATAGCGAAGCTACGCCAGGACCAGTGATTTTTGTCGAACAAGGTAGAAAGATAGCGGCACGTGAGCATCCATGATCGACTATCGTGAGTATAGCGTCATATCCTTTGTGAGGGGGTAGTCCGGTGATCAGGTCCATTGCAATTTGTTCAAAGGGGCGTGTCATGGGCGTGGTGTCAATTTTGAATAGGGGGACGGACTTCTTGTGGGTCAAGTTCTTATTTTGTTGACAGGTTGCGCATCCCTTAACATATTCTTCGATCCATTGTCGCATGTGGGGCCATGTGTAGTTCTTCTGGACTTGTCTAATTGTTTCATCGCGTCCCGGATGACCTGCTGATGGATCGTCATGGTAGAGGCGCATCAGAAGTTTCTTGATCCTCTCGTTATCTTGCGGAATGGGGAGTTTGGGGTTTTCTCGAAGGTCAGCTGCCCGACAGCATGTTGGGGGAAATATAACCACGTTTTGATTGTCATCTTGTCCATGATCTTGTCCTGGGGGCCTAGATAATGCGTCAGCGGCTACGTTGTCTTTCCCCGGGATGTATTCGATGATGTAGTCGTAGTCTAGGAGGTCTGCATGCCATCTTGCTGTTCGACGATTGAGGTTTCGGGGTGACTTCCAATATTGTAGGTTGGCGTGGTCTGTTTGGATAATAAAAGGTTCTTGTGTCCACCCTAAGTATCGTCTCCAGTGTGCTAGAGCTTTCATGATGGCAAGTAATTCTCTCTCGTATATGTCATAGTTTCGCTCTGCCGGAGTGAATGTTGCTGAATAGTATGCAATGGGGTGAAGGGCCGGTTTTTCGCGTTTTTGAAGTGAGGGTGATTCGTTTTCTCCCTCTTGCAAGAGTATGGCTCCCATGCCATAAGCCGATGCATTGCATTGAAGGTAGAAGCGTTTTGAAAAATCTGGTTGATTGAGCACAGGGGCTTTTGACATTTGATTTTTCAGCTTTTCGAACACTTCTTGTTGACTACTTCCCCAATGCCAAGTGGCTGCTTTCTTTGTTAGGTCCAATAGCGGTCTGGCTATTTTGGAGTATCCTCGAATGAAGTACCGGTAGTAGCCTGTAAACCCTAAGAATTTGCGTATTTCTGTTGGGGTTGTAGGAGCTGGATAGTTTTTGACCGATTCTATCTTTTTCTGATCCATCTTCACTTTGCCTTTGCCCATGACTACTCCCAGGTACTCGATTTCATCGTGTTCGAATTTGCATTTCTCTGGCTTAAGGTAGAGGTCATGTTGCTCTAATCGGTCGAGTACCAAATGAACATATTGTTCGTGACGTCTTTGATGTTGTTCTTCAGTTTCTCCTTCTCTTTTCTTGGTATGGATTAGGATGTCATCCATGTATACCGATAACCATTGTTGCGCTAGTTCGGGGCGAAAAATGGTATTCATCATTCGTTGAAAAGTGGCCGGGGAATTCGTGAGTCCAAAGAACATGACGGTGGGTTCGAATAGTCCTTCTGGAGTGAGGAAGGCTGCCTTCCATTCGTCTCCTTCCTTGATCCGGATGTTATTGTAACCCCATCGTATATCGAACTTTGTGAACAGGGTGCACCCGCTAAGCCTGTCGATCGTCTGAGAAATAAGAGGGGAGACATTTCGATCTTTCTTCATCCACTTGTTTACAGGTCGATAGTCTTGTATGGGGCATAATTTGCCATCTTTCTTCCTAATATAGAAGAAATTGGCGCAGTAGGGTCCTACTCCTGGTTGTATGGTGCCCCGTTTAAGATGTTCTGCCACAAATTTGTAGGTTTCTTTTATCTCTTCTTGAGTGAGGGGTAGAAGATGACCTGGTAAAGTGGCTGGCGCCCCTGGGAGCAATTCGATTGTGTGGTCCCAAACTGTATGTTGGGGTAATCTTTGCGATGCCTGTTCACTAAAGACCCTCACATGATGATGATATTTAGCGGGGATTCTTGATAGATCGACATCTTCTTCTACGCCTGTGTAAATGGTCACTCGACCAATATAATATTGGTCACGATAGATAGGGCGAGGTCGATTAATTTGTCGTGGTAGAAACCTGGCTTTTGCAGCATTTGGGGCTCGTAGAACAATGGGGAGTTGAGAGGAGTCGATCCATCCTCTAGCCCAATCAATTTTTGGTTGCATTGCTGCAAACCAAGGGTAACCCAGAATAGTTTTGTGTTCTCCAAGATCGGTGAGGAAGAACCTCATATTGATCTGTCTACTGCCTGTCTGTATGGACAGATCGGTGTAATGTTGTAGTTCTCCGCTTTTGTTCTCCGTCCCATCCACATTGTATAGCGGTCGTGGGGTACTCAGCTGTTTGATGGGAAGTCATAATGCTTGAGCGTATTGTAGGTTAAAGAAGTTTTCAGTAGCTCCTGAATCGACCAGAGCTATGGTCTCGGCTCTTTTTGTGGCAGAATGTACAAAGGCTCATAGAGTCATGGATTTTCGAGCAGACATATATACAGGTGCGTCACTATTCTGCCTAATCAGTGCTGATCTGATCAGGCGGTGGAAAAATCCTCAGCTACTCCCATTTTTCCAGCCATCGACATCTTTTCTTCGTTCGTCAGACTATTCAATTCGGAATATATGCGATTAACGCAATCGTCTTGTTCTGTGGTTGTGGCTTCAGAGGGTGTGTAGGAATTTGGTGAAGATCGGAATGAAGCAGGAGTGGGGGCATAGGAGCTGGGAGTGTAAGAAGATGCTGCATAAGAGGATGGTTCGTATTGAGACATAGGTTCTTCGGCAAATCCATCAAAATCAACTAGGTTCGCGTACTGGCGTTGCTGTCGTTTTTGAGGACAGTTTCTAGCATAATGCCCGACTTGTCCACAATTGAAACAGGCATTGTTGGAATTGTTACTCGGTGTGGAGGCGACATTGCTATATCCTCCTCGATTATTGCCTCTGGGATTTCCGCAGAAGTTTCCTCGGTTGTTTCCTCAGTAATTTCCTCGACCGCGACCTCCTCTGGTTCGCCCAATGTCCATAGGCACTCCTCGATAATCCTTCATCCACTGAGGCGCCGTGCTAGTGTTAAACTGGGACGATTGGGGTGGAGCCGGGGGTCGCCAGTTTCCCGTATAATTGCGTGTGGGAGCTCAATAATTGTTTTGGTTCCAATTGAAAGGAGATTGGCGAGGGCGTTGTCCGAAGGGTTGGTTTGTGAACCCAGTTGTGGCCTTTTGCAAGATAGCGTCCACTGCTTGTTTGGTCTTGATAATTTGGGTGATCTTTTCTTTAGCCTCGGTATAAGTGTCCGGTTTTACGGGGTCGCAGGTTTTGTGGAGGAACCATTCAGGGAGTCTCCTCAACAGGATTTGCAGGGTTTCGGGATGTTGAATGCTGAACCCTGCCTTTTCCACCAAGTCCTCGAATTGTCCAAAGAAAAGATTTGGTTTCTTGAAATCCAACTCCAGCTTGTTCATCATGAAGAGAGCTTCTTCAGCTTCTGTGGAGTCAGCAAACCGTTCGAGGAATATTTCGACAAATCGAGTCCAAATGGCAGGGTAGTTGTCGGTCGCCGGGTTAAGGGTGTCAAGCCATTCGCCTATGGTCTTCGTCCATGTAGATATCTCAGGTCCTTTCATAAGGGTGAGGGTGAAAGCGATCTTTTTCATAGGAGAGTCGTATCCCGCTACATCGCTATTGACCCGTAAATAGGCCTTTACTTCCTCGATGAAGTTCTTGGCTTGTCGGGGGTCCCCATAGAACATTTGAGGGAGCTGTCCCATAGCCTTTATGTCGGCTGCTTGAGGAACTGGTACAAATGCTTGAGGTCCGGGTTGACCTCCTCCTGGGCCTCCTGGTCCTCCTGGTGGACCACCTCCGGGGTTTCCTCCACTTCCTCCGCCAGATCCCCCAGGTGGATTTCCTCCTGGGTTAAGACGTTGCTCCAATCCTCTAAGGAGAGCTCGTTGTGCTCGTGCACTGGCAATGTCTGATATCGCCGCATCTTGTTCTGACGACACAGCTATTTGTGTCTCGGTTCGAGTGGACATTTGTGATAGCTGACTGGTGATACCATGGGGAATAGGCTGATTTCAATCGATGGGTGGTTCTTCAATGGATGCTATGCTTTCTGATTCTCGTTCTGGATCCTGGTAATCCTGGAATGTGCTTTCTTCTGGTGGGAGTTTCACTTCCTTGTATTGCTCGGTGATCGCCTGAACGGCTTCTGCGGTATCGTTGTATTGCTTGACTTCGTTTGCAATGGGTCCGATTACCCAAAGTTCTCGTACGCTAGGGGAGGGTTCAATCCACCTCCACGATCTGTTGACGTATGCGACCACTCTGCTTTGTCGATTGAAATGTCTGGCTGCGTTGTCTGCGAAGAAGTTGAATGCTTTTCCTTTCTTGGGTTGATGTCTGAAGACTCGCTGGTTTGGTATTGCTCTAAGGGCTTCTTCTTGTGTGAGATGTGTGGGCTCCATAGTTTGCCCTGCCCCTTTTCCTTTGTTTGAAGACGCCGTGGTGAAGTAACAAAGTTGAGTCTAATGTCACCGCCAAGGTATTCGTCCCTGGAAGGCAGGAACGAGTATTGGGGTACGTGACACTAGAACTCGGAAACGTAGGAATGGGGGTTGGTTAGGAGTTGAGACGAGTACAACTGTGCAAATGGTATAGAGGCCTAAGTCTCTATGATGACCGTATTGCCAGCCTAAGAGGTACTCCAGTGTGAAGAAGTACTGAGTTACTGCATGCTGCCTTAGAGAGAGAAAGGTGCTGCCACTCAGAGAGAGAGAAAAGGGAAGGGCAAGTCAACTGTATTGCGACAGGAGACTCAACTTGGTGAGTCCCGACGCCGCGATAGCCTATTTATAGGCAGGCGGTAACGCCACTACTAGTACATGGGTTCCTTGGGCGCAAAACAAGAAAGGAATCGTAGGAAACGAGGCAGAAATGGGGGACGCATAACAAAAATGAAACAGGGTACTGATAGCTAGGATACGTACTACTAGGCTTATCAGTCCGACATCAATCAGAACCTTATCGTATCAGTCCGAATTGCAACGTACAAATACAATCACGGGGCACACATCGATCGTACCTGTGACATGAACAATTGATAGAAAAGAGTATGAAAGCCTGCGCAGATTCTGGCACGGATAACTCAATTCGTATGAAGGCAATGGAGAAATCGTTAAAGGATATGGCAAAGAAAGTTGACAGTTTGAGAAGCACACACGCCGTTGATGAGCATGATGATTACATGTCATTGATCACAAGATTTAAGTCTATTATGGAACATGGAGGTGAGTCACTTCTGAACTCAAGGGCTTGTTTTAGTGATAACATTTCATTCAGAATGTCTTCTCAAGAAAGTCCTGTCAGAAAAGCCCCCCCATGTGTCGTTAGAGGACTACCTCGATGGGTTGGCCAATCGCCTTGCAGGATTGATTCGCCCATTGACACCGTCATTGGCATCATCGTGGATGACCTTGGGTGGTGTGTATGGGGATCCCCCCGGATCTTCAATGCATCCCAACAATGAATCAATCATCAGGAATCGTTCCACGCCGTCACCCAGCATGTCACGAACTAGCTCAGGCCACCAGTCACTTTCTGCATCAGTTGCATCGGTTCCGGCATCATTACCTGATGGTCATCATGACCCATTCGCAGAATCTCATGATTCGGACTCGGAGCTGGACTCAACTACCGACACACATACGCTCGCATCTCCATCTCTCTTTCATGAAATGTGCCGCGCATCTGCACAACAAGCAATGCATCCGACCATGCCTTACCCACCGTATTCACCGAGCAAGTCATCTTCGACCTTATCACATCATTCATATGCACCGAGCCCATCACCTCACTCCTTCCCGTCGCAACTGGTTAGCGAGGCCGACTTCATAGTGAACTTTTCACAGGCCCTCAACCAATCATTGGAGGCTCTTGATGCCATCCGAAAGGGAAAAGAAATTTCTCAAATAAACCTTACAATGATGACGCAACACCGTGACTATGTGACAAGCACGCTTCGGGGGTTACTGCCATGGATTGACATGGGAAACGCGCGCTTGCAGATGTGGCTTGATATAGGGCGTATGCATGCAAGTACATTGCTTTTTAGGATTCTCGTAATTCATCCGATTCTTGCCCGAGTGCTTCCTGTGTTCATTTCATTTCTTCTATCACTTCATACCGCTACTATATTTTATTCATGCCTACTGTATATTCAGGAGGCAATATTGATGGCCACGGAGGTGGATCCAGAGATTAGTATCGCTTAGCATATGCAATACAAGCAGCGAATTCACTTTCCTTGTTCTTATCGAACCTCTAGTACACAGAGCGTGAAGACGTGTGACCACTGCGTCCCTTGTACAAGTTGCTCATGCTATTTACATCCCAGGGGGGAAGCCACCGCAGGGCACCACGTTTGCTTCATCGTCCCGCACGTGTCACTTCAAGAAGCCCACTTGGCATTGAAGTTTCCCTTTGCCCCTTTGTCGTCCGTCCAGGACCGTCCTTGTCGCCATTCTTCCTATCACAGTTACCTCCACTCGGACGGGTGCTTTGCCCACTGTCCTCTTCATCAAGATGAGAGTCACTCTTGCGACCTCACCTCCGACCTCACCTCATCTCTGTTCAGGACGCTCGCTTGTCTGTGGTTCCGATGTCCTCGACTCTCTATTGTTCGCCAATTTCGGTTTCATTATTGCTTTACTATATTCGGTCTCGATCTTGATCTCTCATTGAATCCGAGTCACGCATTACTCTAGGATACGAATCCCTAGGCGGCCGTTCCTGGATGGCCTCTTCAGAATACAACCGTCTTCGATTGAACTTACCATGTGATAGGCTGATAGCGTCGGTTTGACAACTTGGATGCTCCCACTGGCTGCTACCCCACCAGCTGGCCATGTGCCGCTCACCTGCACCAAAACGACTGACTTTAAAGTTCGGGCAGTTGTCAATAGACAGCAAAGTCCCATGCTGCCAGCCTGAGACATTTTATGCTAGTTGCTTAGCCAGCGGGTTCGGACGTGCGAAAGAAATAAGATAGCTACTGCACGTCCGGCAGCTTAGTCAGAAAAAAAGTGAACCCCCCACGGACACGTCGATGAGGCTTGGAACCAGCCGTTTTACTTCACTCTGCATTATTTGGTTGTGGAGCGTGGAACCTTTATCTATGTTTTACACGGCGGTGCCTCAACAACTGTCTAATCCTGACTTACAGCTATGACCTGCACTGTCCATGACTATGATCCCCACCCACGACCCACACCCCTGTACTGGTATCGATCTCACACAGGGGGTAGGACTTTGGGCTTGAGATTATACATTGAAGTAAGTGCAAAACTACAGAAGAGCCCCTAGTCCTGAGTAGCAGACGTCAGTTATCTTCAACTCTGAAAGGAAAGGCGTTTATGTATAACTTACACAGTCCAGAGGTAGCACATGAATGCATCGAGATGTCATGCCAGTGGAAACGTTACTGATGGGGGTGTAGGCAACATGGCAAAGTATTCCCCGCAACGGAACAAGTTCCAAGTTATCTTCAAAGGCATCATAAAACAGGCGGCCAGCCACGAATGGTTGCTTGCGATAGGGGTCTTGTAAGGCGTCGCTTTCTGTCAATTCTTTGAACCTCTCTACCACAAAATAAGTCTCTGTGTATACAGAAGCATCTGGTGTGGGCCCACAGCCACGGTGAGTATATGTAAAGATCTCCTTGATGTGACCGGCATGCCAATTGGAAGTTATTTGTTCTCCCATGGCAACATAGCTATCTTGTCGTATATGATTGAATGGGCTAAAGGTGATACGTCCTCGACCGAATCTATTGTGTTTGATGCCAAGACGGACTCCTCGCTGTGAGACCTGCGCGCTAGCAGTATCAGCGCGGAGACTAGGCTTTATTCCTTGTTCGTATCGTTGCTTTTCATATTCTTCGAGTAGCTCAGTAGTGTGACGGTCCAGTCTTTCTGGTGCCTTCGGTTGTTGCTCAGGTGAAGATTGGGGTGAGCTCCCATATGCACGCAGATCGCTCATAAGTGTTCCC
Organism: Russula virescens; assembly: GCA_003316435.1. Classification (NCBI taxonomy): domain Eukaryota; kingdom Fungi; phylum Basidiomycota; class Agaricomycetes; order Russulales; family Russulaceae; genus Russula; species Russula virescens. The sequence continues at coordinate 5,766 of QFEY01004532.1, read as the reverse complement.
TTCTCGTTTGATGTGAAGTGTTGACCAAACACGTCTGATAGTTTCTTTAGGCATTCATCGAGACAAAAGGCAGAGATAATTCCTCTTAGTCTCTGGTTCATACAAAGATGCTGAAAGAGCGTTATTTCTAGCTGGCCTAGGATGGTTGGTCAAAGAAGTGCAGACAATCACCAGATTGTACAGTACAACGTACCAAAATTCCCATTTGTTGGGATCTGTTGGAGAATGTGATTGTATCTTTCAAACACCCAGCAATGCCAAGCATGAGTTGGCCCGAAGCGGCACAGTAGCTCCTTCATATGTAGGACAACGTGGTGAGAGGGTACGAACTCATATGTAGGGAAAAGCTCAGCAATGCCCTTGAGGTAGATGACCATTACATTGTGGAATTCCTGTGCACTTGCAGTAGTGACAGACCTCATAGTAGTGATCTTGGTTGCATGCATAAGGGCGCAGAAGTTAGCAAAGAGTTTGTGCTTGCGGTCTTCAGGTGGCAAACTGCCCCAGAGGCGGCCAAGTGTTACAATAAGGTGAACAGAACAGAATGTGTGCCATGCATCCGCAGAAATTTTTCCATGATTTCCATCTCCAATCCTCGTCGGTGATGCGATACACCAAGTAGGGAGGATGGTCTTCTCCATATCGCTCCAGACTTCTCGCAGTCTCTCGCAGCCCAAGATGCGAGTCTTTTGCTGCTGTGAAATGGCTTTTTTTGCCAGTTCGAAGCAGGTGTGATCTCCATATTCAGGTTTCAATTCCCCACTGTCGTCTGTGATCCCTGTTTCCTTCCTCTATCCTTAAGCAGTTAGTTAAGGCCTGAAGAACTCTGAAAAGTGACGCACTGCATCCTTAAGCTTTTGAATCATTGCACCCTTAGTAGGTTTTGCATTGAGGAACTTATTTGTTGAGTGATTGAGGACTTGCATGCACAGTTTGACTAGTAGTGATCGTGAAAATTTACATAGGATATTTAGGTCTTCTGCCGTGGGAGCTGTTTCGAAGAGTGTCACTGCAGTGTTGAAATCCATGACTGTTGTGCCCGTGACAATATCAACAAGTTCCTTGTCATTGGGAGCGTTTTTTGGTTTATCATCTTCATCGAACCAGCCCATCGTCTGGCACTGTGTTTGCCTGCGTGAGCCGAATGAACGACAGGTACTGTAATCACTCACATATTCAGTTAATCTCTCCAATACCCCCAATCGGTCTGCTCCCTTCACACTGATTCCCCTGCTATTTGCGAGTACCTTGAGTGTCTGGAAATTGAAATCGCCTAACTTTTCTAAAGGGTCGCGGCACAGTGCGATAAATGCACTCTGTACATCCACCGATGACAAAAGTGCTGATGCAACAGGGTCCGCTGTCATACCATCCCCATCATCAATTTCAGAATCCATTCCCCAGATGTCAACGCAGTGGCGCTTAAATAGGATGAGGAAAAATATGTGCATGGAATCGACCACAGTATGCTTGATAGGGCTCCAATAAGGCAAGCGTAACAACTCTGAGTGGCGAACCCCATGTGAAGCAAACAGCAGGTCGCGCTCTCACTCTGTTGGTGCTTCTAACCATTCAACTGCCTGGCTTCTATGATTGACATCGGTACGAAGACCCCATGTCACTTGATCCATATTTTTAATGTTGCGGTGTGGCAAGGTACAGTAGGGGCAGAAGTGAGTGGATGTAGCGGATGAGCGGCCAGTGACTTGTCGTGATGCAGGAGTGTTGCAAACCACGAGTGCAAGAATACATCGGGCGTATCGGCCATGCTTGTGGTTGTAAGTACGGGAATACCAAACGCCATGTCGATATAAGTCCAGCAAGTCGTCGACGAGAGGGGAGAGTAGATGATTGATTTCCTCCTTCTTCGGTTCATGTGGGCCCGGGATGATTCCAACAAGGAACATGTTTTCGAGTTTGTATCGCTCTTCAGGAGGTAGATTCAGACATATCATATACATTGCAACAACAGAGGCCTTTTTTCCTGCTTGTTTCAGGTGAAATGGGTTAAACCCATCCATACAAAAGCTGAAGACATATCTCCCTTCGGAACCATCTCTGTGGATAAAGGGTTTGTCGTCTGCGCCCAAAAGATTGTGCAGTTCTGGGGCATCCCAAATGTCGCACATGATGCCATCCCTGCTCCGAGACACGTCCCAGTTGAGCATGTCTTCCATCCCGGGTCGACACAGCATTTCTCCTAACCACTCCTTAAAGTCGTGATAAATGTAGCATCGCACGGGGACCAAGTGTTCATTATTTTTGATAATCCGTACTTTGCGAAGCCGGCGGCCACATTCTACACTTGAAGGGGTCTTCTTATAGATGCATTTATCCGGATATGAATTGTCAGAAGTTTGGAGATAGCAAGCGAAGCACTTTGGGCAACATATGTATGAACGAGCATCCGGGGTTAATTTCAGCGTCTTCACGACACGCCGTGAATCGGTGCCAATTCCGCGTAGTAATCTTCATGCTTCGTCAGTCAATGATCCAGCTTGAGACAGGCACAACTCGGCAATGACGGTGAGCCCTTTCAAGAGAAATCCACATGTGCTTTCCGAAATGCCTGAGATTGCGAGCATTACTGCCACTACCACATATATGGCCAGAATTATAGGATTTATGTCACCATGTAGGAGTGTGAAATGGGGTCCTATTATATATGTTAGATAAACAAGTCATCCGGAAGAATGATAGAACGTTTCCTGCGTACCAGTATCAATCTCTCTGAAGGGACCCGAACGTGGCACCACCGAACCAAACGAGTCATCCATTCTACTCTTCCAGGCATGAAGTTTTAGTCCTTGCAGGCGATGCAACTCATCCTCGACACTGGCAGACATGTTCCGTTTTGCGACCTCGAATTCCTTGCAACCCCCCGTCTTGATTTTATCAACCCAGTCCAGTAGACTGAACATCATCGCCTCATATTGAATGAACCGGGAATTAGACATGACGTCAACCCTAAGTGGCAGATGAGGTGGTGGTTCTCCGCTGGATGTCACCTCCAACACGAGTTCGTCACGTCCAATATCAGCACATTGGAAGGACTGGAAGTCAACTCGGCAACTTTCGATAGCCTGCATGATTTGATCATCTTGATCATCTTGGGCGTTAGTTGGAGCACCCGCTGAATAGGCAGTTCGGGAGTTCCCTTCATCATCGAGTGCTGGCCACTGGTCCTCTACACTGGCTATGGGTCCAGGCAGTACGGCGGTCAGAGCTGGTTCAGGAGGACCGAGGGTAAGAGAACTGGGAGATAGCGGCGAAATGGTTACAGGTGGGTCAACTTTTAATGAATTTTCCGTAGCATCTCTATGTTTGCATTTGGAATGCTTTGCATTTTTTTCCTCCCGCTGATGGGTACGGAACTCCTCAAGCCCCAGATATCTTCCCTTGAGAACCTGGCCAGTTATCGTACTTGTGCGGTCTGCATCTGCGCAGCTATGGGCTTTGCAAAGACATACTCGAACCTTTGGTGGCATGCCACGGCGCCAATGTGTCAAGGCCTGTGCAAAACAACAGCTCAATCTGAGCCTGGTTTGAAGCTATTAAGAGCGCACCAAGTGAAAGATGATAGCTTAATTAAGCCTAGTTTGAGAGTTTCGAAGGGCGTACCGTTAATACGGTTATAACGTTATTACAACGCGAACTTTAGAGCGAACAAACTCAAGCTACTAGGTGGCCGCAAGTTTGACAGTTTCAGTGACACGTGTGACTTGTTTAGAAATTATTTGAAAGATGATGATCGTGACAAAGATACGTAAGTGTCTTATCTGAAGTGCAAGAAATATCAATTACTTTTGCATACAATTTACGGATGAAGGTATATATGTAAGAGAGAACCGACAGAGAAAGCTGAGAGTACAGTCGGAGATCGTAAATATGATCGTATTGCTTCGATAGCTACAACTGAACTGCATTACATGGGCCCTATCACCTCGCCGTTAATCTCAAACCGGTACAGACAAGTAAAATCTGGGTGGCCCCAGTTTCCTACAAATTGGACAACCAGGCTATCGAAAGGCTTGCGTGTTTCACGGCAGCGAACTGGGAATGTTTGACAGGTCAGACCTTGAGTGGTATCAAAGGTCACAGACGCTAGTGGAATTCCTATGCGACGAGTGCCAAATTGAGGCCCAAGATGGGCTATCGTGTGAATAGAAGGTGTAGGCACTGGATATACATCCTTGCTGTCCTTCGGTATGAGTCCCCATAAAATGATGTTCCTCGGGGCCGATCGTATGAGCGAGCTATTCCCCGCGTGTTTGACTGCAAATGAAGTGATTCGAACAGGTACCGGAAGTCGTATGCCCAGCTGTCCTGTGTGTCCAGCAAATGCCCAGCACTGGCCTGGACTATTGCCGCCGGAGAGCGCCACCTCTGGGGGATGAACGACGGGCCTAGGACCGAATGATTTCCACAACGCTTTGTCCAGGCGGGTAAGGTCCAAGTGGATGGATGGAGAATATAATGGGGAGGTCAAATCTGGGATAGATTTGGCACCTTTCCTGACATTTGCAAGATCGACGACTCGAGCAGGAGATAGTGACCCAAACGATGCTTCTATCCTAAGCCGACCAATGTTTGTGGTGTGCGTGAAGCAGAGCCTATCGAGATGATCGAACCTGTCCGTGAAAAAATGGATGCCAATCACAGAACTCCCCCGTGCCCGCAGGATAACTTCAAGGGTAAGGTCTCCAATTACTATAGCTGCTATCACAAGAACACAGACAGCAGCAGTAGCAGGAGCAGCAAGTCGACGGGTCATAGATGTGTTGTGAATGGCCTGCCATTTAGCTTGCCTTCTAGCATGGGGAACCGTCATCGAAGAATGAGGAAATACTGAATCTATTGCTTGTTCATCCTGCAAATGAAGAATGAATGAGCAACGCCAGGAAAGTTAAAGAAACCAGGAACGACGCACCCTTTGTGCCGCACATTCTACTATAAAACGGCGTCGACCAAATCGTGCCTTGCGGCCTTCATACCGTGTCGTCGGGCCAGACTCATCATATGGTTTTCCAAGGAAAGGGATTCGAAACAATGTCATCTGTGGACTGGTAATTCGCTGGGCAGAATAAAGACTGGCGATTGTTGCTTTGTACCCAGTGTCGGACTGCGAGGCCCGATTGAAAGACCTTCACACGATCTGGTGCACAGTGCGTAAGTTGGTGACCAGCGAGAGACATCGAAAGTCTACTACATTATTTGGGATTCAACGATTGGATCCCAACTTCCTATCCTATGTCTACGGCCATAGCTATCGTGCATCCGTTCAACCTCAAAGGTCGATATTCCTGTTTATCACAATGCCACCCTCATCCGCGCCACGCTCCAGGTAAGACCCCTGCCGCAATGCGAACAAAATCTCCCATCCCTCTAACAACTTGGGGAACACCATTAGGTGGAGCCACAACAACGATGACAGCCGCACTATTGTGCATAACATTACAGCCATTGGGGCTATTGGCGGAAAGGCTAATTCAGTTTAGCTGGAGCACCAGGGGAATCATCTCTTTTGCACCTACTAAGATTGTATAACAACTTGCGCAGCCATTAACAACACTGTGGTGGCACTAATAATAGCGGTGGTCAGTGAACCACGCCATGGGAGTCAACGATTCGGATGAGCCTTACAAATATCTCGGGAGCCACCTCGAAGCATAAAGCATTCTCAAAAGTGCCAGTAGCATATCTGTTAAGGCTGTAGCGGGCCTTGGGCTAAAGAGCTTGCAAGAACGAGGTCAAGCGGACCTAGCA
>QFEY01004514.1:0-13722 GCA_003316435.1 Russula virescens | reverse complement strand
CCCATCTCGTTCACACACGACTCACCTTTCTCTGTCCCCCTTCTGTTTTTCTCACTCCACTCGACGTTCGAGAAATCGAGCGTATTCGACCTGCGATCTACTCGGGGAGGGGATGTCATTCAGCGTTTTTGATCGCCGTACGTACGTACGTATAAGAAGACGGTTCTTCCGACTCGGGGGAGTGTGAATGAAAAAAGAGAGGGGGATATCTTGGCTATGAGGGCGTCATGATCACTTTCATCCGAGTTCGGATCGTCGTGGAACCCTCGTCTAGACCCCTAGCAAGCTAAACTTGCGGGGCGATGTTTTGCCCTCTGACCTTTGTCGAAGAGTCTCGGCTGTTCGATGCGCCGTTACCTATACATGTGTGGCACGGTGGATGCATTGAGCTGGACTGGACTTGAAGGATAGGATGACGTATGTGATATGCGTGTAGCATGCGGTGCGTCTCTCACCGTGTGACGACTGAGTGTTCGAAAGTGGGGGACGTCGAAGTCTGGAACCATAGTCTGCGCAGTGCGAATGCGTATTGCATCTATTTTTGCTTTTTCCCCCCTTCGCTCGCATAGTATGAAAGAAGTACCCCAGAGCCGCAGCGATGGATGCGTGATTCGAACTCGGTTGAGCAGAGATCATCAGAACTATTTCGCAGATTGCGATTGCGTCAAGGGATATAATCTCGCGCGGAGACTTCCGTCGTGACGGGCGTAAGATGCATCCGGGGGTCAAGAAGGGAAGAGCGAATTCTTTCGACTTTTTGATCGGCACGGACAGGGAAGGTGTTCTCGGCCTCAGTCATGAGTAACAGTAGAGGTAATTGGATGATGCTTCCTACCGAAAGGAAATGACTTCGATTATTATCCAGTGAGCCATTAACATGTTCATCGTTCGATTGGCTTTGCTGGGGGGCTAGGTACCGACGCTCCCGCCCCTGGCAGTTGCCAGTGCCGCCGTGCCATGGTGTTGCTGTCAGGGAGACCGCAACTACCGCTGTCGTGCTCTAAGTGTTCCTGCAATTTCAAGAACGACCAGAAAGGTCCAAGCGTCGAGTGAGAGAAAAGAGTGTCCCCGGTTTACGTCCAGACAGGGTCCACGAGCATGGTCAGGGCGTACCAGCCGAAAAAGATAACTTTGTTTGGCGAGATGCTTCTGGGACCAAGGTCGAGACTTGAGGCTGTCCCTGGTGGTGCTGTTAGTGGCGGACAGCAATAAGCTTGCTCTGTCGATCTTTTCAATTGTGTAGGCCTCTAGTTGAATACTGAATGATGCAGCGGCCGTTCCAGACGTACGGGTGCAATAAGGTTCCTTGGTCCTTCATTTCGCATAAGCGTTGAAACGTCCAAAGCCGGCTTATCACAAGGTCCAGGCGAGCCCACTACTTCCCCCGCATTATGGCTGCGCTTGCGCCGCATGAAGCGCAGTATAAAGTGGGTGGGTGAGTGGGTGATGGGAAATCAAGGCACAAGGAAGACACGTCATGACGCCGGTTCGCGACGACGGCCGCAAGGTACTTGCCATTTTCGCTTCGATTCGACTTCGCGTATTTGGGGCAGTTACGCGTAAGCGCAAAGAGCTTTGCGCCCAGTGTGCTGCGGCGCGGACGAGTTTCCGAATAGCTGTTAATTCCCCATGTGATAGCCAACAACGTCCTGAGAGCCACTCGACCAGTGGCCCTGGATATGTGCGATCGCAGTGACGTCTGGTTCTCTTCCGACAGGAACGTTCAATTGTTGATCGAGGGGACGAAAACTGTGATACCCCACAAGGGGTAAAGTGTGGACCCGGTATCCCATTATGTGTTTTTGTGAAAGCAAGCCGCAGCGTGTAACGGTCCGACCGCTACGCCCGAAATACTATTACGTTATGTTGGTGAGCCGCACTGACCCCGCAAGAACTGACAACGAATGAGAATGAGCGCACGTCTTCTTTCTCCTACGACACATAATACAGTACCATGCTTCGGAAATGCGCGCATAAATGATGACACGTAAGTTGTGACCGTAGTCATGATTCATGAAGTTCCGAGGACTGTTTGGAAACCTATTTCACGATGGAAGTCCACAGGGAAGAACCATCGACTTGTAAGGGTGAGTTCAAGCTGCACGCCAGATATGTCAGGGGATCGACGCCGTCTTTATATGAATTGTCTTGTAGTACATTTACTGTTTCACTGTGAGGGGTAGTGAGCTTCCTGTTACCGTAATTGGTAACCAAATGCAGCACCTTCGATCAACGCCATTTCGTGTCCTCGCCTCGGTTCACTTTCCATTCTCCGGGGGATCGTCTGCGAGTGCCACTGTATTGAGGGTTTAGTAGGGAATATCCTACCAATCCAGGTGTATGTGTCACCAAGTTATCGAATGTTAGGTGCCCTTTTTGATACCCTGCATCAGGTAGATGTCCAACTACTTTTCTTAATCTTTTTGTAATTTTTGCAATTTCTTGTAAAAAATACCAAAAAGTAATATCATCTACTTGCCAGACTAGATTCTGAGCAGATCTCAAAAGCACATCCACATAACAAGTAAATTCACTTCAAAAAGTATCATGGCCAGGAAAAGGGATGCATATTCCAGACCAGTACTTAGTGCATTGCTCCTGTTCATCATGTTGATGCAATCCAACTAGCCAAATGTACTCTTACCACTTGTTGCCCTTACCCTCAAACATCCCCCCCACAAATTAATAAGTAAGCAAGTAGTGTACAAGTAAACAATTTTCCTTTTGGCAAGGAGCTGTGTTATATACTCTTGATTTCACTTGTGACCCATTGACCAGAACCTTGTACGATTACTGATTGTTGTTTGCTACTTACTTGTTTTCATCTGTTGCCTGCTTGCTGCTTTGTCACCTGCTGACTCACTGATTACTGATCATTTACCTTGCTGACTTGCTGATTATTCATTGCTTCATCATTTGCTGAGTCATTGCTTACTGATTGCTTACTTGTTAGTAGTTGTTTTGGAATGTTCTGGAAGGAAGTTTCTGTATATAAGGAGATGCCTGTATTTACTCAAGCCTTAAGCTTGTGTTATTCCAATACATGCTATTGTCTCACCTCTATCTTTGTGCACCTCTGAAGGCCCTTCTCATCTCATCAACATTCATTCTAGGACTTGTGTTTAGTCACAAGCCATCCAGAGTCTATTGATTGGACTATAAGCAATCAACTTCAGAGTCGCACCATGTTCTGGCCCTTCTGGTCTGGTCACCTTCCTATTTAGGCATAACACAACTTCACTCAAGAACTCACAAGTCACTGGTCCTCCACTAGGCTTGCCATTGCAAGTGAGACCTCAGACAAGGTCTTATCATTAACACAAGCTTCTTTACACCCTGTGCCCTTGCCTGGATCAAAATATATGTCAGGGCAAGATTTGCCAGAACTCCTCACCACACACTTCCCAGAAGATGATAAACAATACATCACTGCACCCATCCACACTTGACCTGATCTTCCATTTATCCCTCAGAACTTTTGGCAATCTCATGTCAAGAACCCAGGGTACTATCTCCAAAAGGGAAAGAAACTTGTACCAATTGAATTCATCAATGATAATTGGTACATATTAACTAGGCAAGGGAATGCTGCATTCTACAGCACTTGACAAGCTGCAGCCTTTACCTCTGAAAAGGCTGAACAGGAAGGGCTAGGATATTGGAGTCCCAGCCACCCATTACACCTGAACAACTGCCTTGTGCATCGAGAGCCCCCTACTGAACAATCCTTGCCACCTGTCCCTCCACCAGAAGAGGAAGAAAGTCTTGAGTATACTAATTCTGTCATTCTGACTACTCGAGTTCAGGCCTTAACTGATGATTTTGCTGACACCCTGATTTTCCAAGATATTGCTGGTCCAATTGAACCACTGCAACCCTGGGAACATTACTTACCAACAGTAACAGTCCAACCAGCTATCTGCCAAATGACTGAAATTGAAGAGGCCCTCTTGGTCAGAAGAGCCCTGGACCTCAGCAAGAACCCACCACTGCGAGAAAATAATCCAGGCCCGGTACCACCACCGCACCAACTGTTGCCTGAACCTGGAAAAATAGATGATTCTGAGAAAAAGGATATAGGTAATAAATTAGAAGGGGACCTGCCTGCATTCTTCACTGGGGACTGTTCTAAGGCCCAAGACTTTATCAGGGAGTTCATCCTGTATTGGATAATGAATGATCAACACCCATGTATGCAGATACCATACTACCAAGTTCTCACATGTTTGGGATGAATCTGTGGACCAAACATAAATGATTGGGCTATAAACCAATGACATGGACCATGCTTGGTACTCCTGGGAAGATAAGGCCTTATGGAACCATTTCAGGGTGGACTTTGAGTCTTCATTTGCTGATTCTGCAGCTATGGAAAGAGCAGCTGCAGAGTTAGCAACCTTAGATCTGAAAGGCAAAGAAATCGACACATACATAGCAAAATTTGAGAATCTTGTTGCCCAGGCCAGGATAACCTGCATGGACATTGGAACTCTGAAAGCCTTTTGTGATGGTCTTCTGCATGGTCTTGTCACCCAAATCTATGCAATGGAGCACTGGCCAGTGGACCTGGATGGTTGGCAAAATGAAGCCTGCCATCAGTTGTGCTGCCGGAAAATCGTAAAAGCTGAAATCAGAGGCTGTAGTGGAAACCCCAATCAGAGTACCTGCAAGGCCCATTGGCAAGCTGCACTCCAACTCACAAAAGAGGCCCCAAAGAGTAACAATTCCCACACTTGAAATCGAAATGAAATATGAGAAGATGACCACATGCAAGTTGACTTGGCAAAGCTCATGAAATTGACAAACGATGAGTGCAAGAAACTACACAAACACAGGGGCTGCTTCTTCTGCTGAAAGGATGGACACATGGCTCGTGATTGCCCTGAAAAGAAGAAAGTGAGACAATCCAACAAAAAGAAGACTGACTCACTGGTTTGCGCTCACATAGTTGAAGTCAAAGAAAAGGATGAAGAGGATCCACCTCTGAAATACAAGGCCATGGTCTCAGATGTTCATGCCACGATCCGAGCTATGTCAAAGGCTAAATGAGAGAAACTACTGGAAAAACTTATTGGAGAAGGATCAGACTCAGAAACTGAAGAAAAGGATTTTTGAAGGCCCAATAGATTACAACCAAACCTGAGGGCGAACTTAGCATGATATACATCAGAAAAACAAAGTCTGGAATATACATACCTTTCTTTTTCAAACCAACATGCAAGGTCAAGAAAGCACTGCTCGATAGTGGCACAAGTCATAACTTTATGGATCCAAGGATGGCAGAATGACTAAAAATACACCTGAAAACTCTAGATGAACCAGTCAAGGTCCTCAACATCGATGGAAGTCAAAACTCCACTGGAGTTGTCACATCTTATGCAAACATTGAAGTTCAACTAGGGACTCAACGAAAAGATTTGAGGTTCTACCTCGCAGATCTTGGGAGCGATTGAGCCATCCTGGGCTATTCATTTTGAAGGGTGTTCAACCCTTGTATCGATTGGATTACCAGCCAAATAGCAGGACGATGGGGGTTAAGACTTATACAATGGGACTGAGCCAAAAACTGGTTGAGGAAGTTCCAACTAAGAGCCTTGTGAACCTGTGGATGGCCTAAAGAAGGAGAGGCTATCTACATCAAACAAACCTTGTTTGCCCAACAATGGGCTGCACAAGCCCACAAGATACATGACCACCTTATGGAAGCCACATTACCTGAGGAGTACCAGCGACATGCAAAGGTCTTTGATCAGAACCTTGCTGCTTGCTTCCCACCAAACAGACCAGAAAATTTTACCATCATATTGAAAGAGGGAGCTCCAGATCACCTCAATTGCAAGGTCTATCCCCTCAACAAAAGAGAAACTGTAGTACTACAAAATAAAATCCGTGAGGGACTTGATAAAGGCCAACTTGAAGAAGGCCCTTCGGAATTCCAGTCCCTGGTTTTCTTCATTGAGAAAAAAGAGGGTGAAGACCTATGAATGGTGATCAATTACTGGAAACTAAACAACATCACAGTGGACAATAAGTACTATATGCCAGACACCTGAACAGAGCTTGATAAATTAAAAGGGAAGAGACTCTTCTCAAAATTTGATATCAAAGACAGGTATCATAATATCCTCATTGATCTGAAGGATTGGAGAAAAGCTGCCTTCAAAACGCCCATTGGCTTGTATATCCCCAAAGTGATGACATTTGGATTGAAAAATGCACCCTCTGTTTTTCAACAGGTGATGAACTGGGACCTTTGACATCTCAAACAGAAATATCCGGAGCACTTCACAAACTTCATGGATGATGTCTGTATTGAGACCAATGCTACCCCTGATGGATACACACTACATCAGAAGATTGTGCACAAATTCTTGGAAACCCTGGCAAAACACTCTTACTTCCTCAAAGTGTCTAAGTGTCAATTCGAACAACCATCAGTAGAGTTTCTTGGATACATTGTTAAAGATGGAGTGGCTTGCATTGACCTAACCAAAATTTCCAGCCTCAGAGACTGGCCTCATGAGCTGCATTCCATCAAGGAAGTCTGGCAGGTCTTAGGGGTCCTAGGGTATCAGCAACCTTTCATTCAGAATTTTGCAAAGCTCACTCGCCCACTGACTGCACTCACAAAAAAAGGAAGGAAATTTGAATGGACAGATCAAGCCCGAGCCTCACTCAACGAACTAATCAGTCGGGTCTGCAACAACCCAGAACTTAATGCCCCAGACCCAACTCAACCTTACAAACTGGAGGTCAACACTTCACAATTTGCCCTCAGAGCTGTCCTGTTCCAAAGAGATGATTGGGGAAAAAGACAGGCAATAGGGTTCATGTTAAAGACTCTCAACGAAGCCAAACGAAACTACGACATCTGGGATAGAGAGTTTACAGCACTCATCTTTGGCTTGGAGCATTGGCAACCCATCTTGGCTCACACAGAAATCCCAGTCACAGTGTTCTCTGACCATGCAAACTTAGCATACTACAGACACCCCTAAAAGATCAACCAATGCATTGCCTGGGGGATTAACACCTTATCCAGGTATAATTTCCAGATCATACATAAGCCCAGAGAGCAAAACCAAGCAGATGCTCTCTCATGAAGACCAGATTATCCAACAGGCAAAGATGACAACCAAGGCATCATGGCTCTCCCTTCACATCTCTTTGTAAGAGCTCTAGACCTGTTGCCCCTTCATAAAGATGTCCTTGAGGCCCAGGTGAAACATGCCCCAGAAATGATCAAGACCTCAGAATTGTACACTCTATCATCAGATGATCAACAATGGACAAAAGAGGGACAACTGGTTGTCCCCCATGACTCCAAACTGATGAGAAAACTTACAAGACATTACTATAACTCCACAACAGCTGGACACTCTGGAGCAGCTGCTACCCTTATTGCTTTAGCCCATGACTTCTGGTGGCCAAGAATGAAGGATTTCATCAAGGCATATGTCAAGGGTTGTGCTACTTGCCAAGCAACCAAGACTAATACACACCCAAACAGACCCCCACTTTTCCCCATCACACCAGAGCCTGGAGCAGTACCATTCTTGATAGTGTCCATTGATTGGGTGACAAAGCTACCACCTTCATGTGGCTTTGACTCAATTCTCACCATCACTGACCATGATTGTTCAAAAGCTGTGGTCCTCCTACCTTGCAAGGAATCAATGACAACACTCAAATTAGCACACTTGTATGCTGAAAGAGTATTCCCACATTACAGAGTCCCAGAAAAGATTATCTCAGACCAAGACCTATGGGTAACCTCCAATCTATTCCGAGATCTGTGCAATGTTCTGGGGATCAAACAAAATATCAGCAAAGCCTACCATCCCCAAACAGATGGCCAATCGGAGAGGACCAACCAGTCTATGGAAGCCATCCTATGAACCTTGTGCAATGCACATGCCTCTGATTGGGCGAAGTGGCTACCAGTTGTCACTTATGTCATGAATTCTTGCCTGTCAATGACCACTAAGCAAATGCCCTACAAAGTCCTGATGGGCTTCCTCCCCAAAGCTCACCAAGTACTACACAAAGCCAAGTTCAAGACCACAGAAGAGTGCCTCAAGGGAATCACAATCATCCAGACTCAAGTGATCTCAGCCATCAAACAAGCACAGAAACAGATGATCAAACAGACAAAGTTCAAACTATATCAGCTGGGTGACCAAGTATGGTTGGATGCAACAAATCTGAAAACAACACACCTGTCAAAAAAGCTAGCCCTGAAACAATATGGCTCTTTCTGTGTCACTCACATCATATCACCCACCTCTTATCAACTTGCACTCCCAACTCAGTGGAAAATTCACAATGTTTTCCACACCTCATACCTGTCACCTTATTGTGAAACTCCAGAACATGGAGAGAACTTTTCACAACCACCACCCGACCTGATTGAGGGACAACACAAGTGGGAAGTGGAGCAGGTTGTAGGGATGCACAAATTCAGGCATAAGAAAACCCTACAGTATAAGGTCAGGTGGAAAGGGTACTTGCAGGCAGAAGACTTATAGGAACCTGCTGATCAAATCCACACCCCTGACCTAATCAAGGAATACCATGTGCAGGCAGATATAAGAACCCTGCACCTCCAAAGATTCTTCATGGTGACTTCTCCAGATTCTCTCCCATCTCTCACCCTGGTGTCTCCTCCTTCTCCTCCCACTGAAACTATTTGCCCTCAAAACATGGATAGTGATCTCAAGGAGGTCACAAATTGGCTCACTAACCTCTTGATAAACTTGACAAACCACCTATCCCCTTACTCACTCATTACACTGCTTGCGCAGACCCTGACTGATTGAATCCCTCCGACACTCTTCGAGGCTCTTGCTTTCCACCAGATCTGTCAAACCTTTGACCACTCCCATTTCTTTGATCTTGCCAGTATCCCCACAAACTACACCATAAATCGCTCTATCACTGAACACCCACACCCAGAATCTCCACCCTTATACTCCTGGCCTGTCATTACCATCGAACAACAGGATTGGGAAGAAGCACAGACCCTCTCAGTCTTGGTTAACCCTCACCCTCCTTCTAAAGGGCTCTCGCTCAGAACCCCAGGAGTCCTAGAAGACCTAGAGATAGGCCTCATCTCCCCACTAGACATCCAAGGGAGTTGGTATGTGACCCAGTCAACCTCTCGTCTCCCCTACACTATCAGGAAGTGTGTCAGAGCAGCCTTCCTCCAAGATATCAGCTGGAACGAGGCAGCATTATGTGCCCCTTATTTCCTGACCCCTGGAGAGGATGAAGCCATGGCCTCTCTTCCAACACCAACACTGCAGGATATCGACCTCATCCCCCCACTGGAGCCACCCCCTATTGCTGCCAGGGTCTCCCTTCTGAGGGACCAAGACTTAGTTACATCACTCCTGCTCACCCAAGCTGCTCATTTCCTCCATTGGCTGCCCAGAGCCAAAGAGGGTGAAGACAACCACCCTCACAATATGTGGCTCCTGGTCACAAAACTCCCAACCTCCTACCCTGCTCTTATCATTGAACAACAGGGAGAACCTCTCCCTATAAAGTATGTCAAGTATGCTCTGGTAGAGAATGAACCTGTCATCCTTGGTACAACTAGGCATTGGCACGGGTACTCCTGCAGGTACCCGAACCCTGTCCTGTACCCTGACCCGCACAGGTAAATTCCCATTGACCTGCGGGTAGATCCACCACAGGTAGTGGTGGGTAGCAGCGGGATTAATTCCTGCACGGGTTCACAGTCCAACTGTTTTCGAAATAAAGTATATTTCTATCATAAGACAATACATTATCTACTGTGTTACCCCTGTCATTGCCCATCTTTGTTTCAGCTTGCAGTTGGTGCTTGGGAATCGCATGCAGTCGTTGTGCATTACCGGTGCGCACGGTTGTGTTGTGCCTTTATTGTGTGCAGTCGTGGTGCGCCTTCGTTGCACAGGGTCCATGTGCAGGGTCATTGCATGCCATCCGTTGCGTGCAATCATATTGCGCCTTTGTTGCGTGGAGTCATTGCATGCTATTGTAGCACGTGGTCATGTTGCGTCATTGTTGCGCATGGTCATTGTGTGCTATGGATCGTTTGCGCACAGTTGTTATGTGCCCACAATCATTTGCAATGTATGCTTGTGCTCATGGTCTAGTGTTGGGGAAGTTTGGTTTGTGCCTGAAACCACTTAGTGAAATGAAGGTAAAGATCTTATCCAATTGCTTAGCAAATTTAGGGACACTATCTCCAGATATAGAAGACCATAGCCCTAAATTTGCTGAGCAATTGAAATAGATCTTTACCTTCATTTCACTAAGTGGTTTCAGGCACAAACCAAACTTCCCCAACACTATTGCAGTCATTTGCATGCAGTTGTTGTGTATAACCACAGTCGTTTGTGTGCAATTGTTGTGTGCTCGCAGCCATTTGCGTGCAGTCATTGTGCTCTTGCAGTCATTAGTGCATGGTCGTTGTGCGCAGTTGCCATGTGCCATCATTGCATGCAATTGTCGTGTGCTGCCATGTGCTGCCATGTGCCATTGTTGTGTACTGTTGTGTGCTATCTGTGTTTGCGAGTGAGAGGACATCGTGACATTGCTGTACTGAAGCCGAGTGGCGAGTTGAACGAACCAGGTACAAACATATGTAAACAAAGCATAAGCGACACGGCAGTTTACACACACGGGCCAAATGGTCTGTGCACATGCCTGGGGGTATATAAACCCTCCCATTACTGTCCTATTTCGATCGAGCTGGGTTTCCCCCAGTTCTTAGTTCCTTTATTTACATTGTCCTATGTATTTAAGTGATGATACAAATTACCATTAAACATTGGTGTTTACTTTCTCTGCATGCGAGTAACTTAGTGATGGGTAGGCAACAGGTTACGGGTTTGAAATTCAAGACCTGTACCCGCACCCATTGGTACCTGTACCCGCAACCCACACGGGATACCCCAACCTGTGCGGATGCCTAGGTACAACTGGGTGAGGAGGGGAGGTCTACTATACCCCATTATTTGCCACTGCTCAGGCCCCACATGAGGGAGACACCTCTCCATCCATTGACAATTTCAAGACCCTCATAGAGGACCACCCTTTTAACACAATCCTAACTCTCACCCTCTATCATCTTGATGACCCCTCAGTCCTTGCCAACATCCATTGCCTCCGAAAAACCAACCAGTCCCTAGCCACTCTAAAAGAACAAGTGAAGAAAATCCAGTCCCTTCTAAATGCTGTGTGAGCTTCAGCTGCTGCTCATAATCTGGAACTCACAACTCTCTCTGACTCTAACACGAAGGTTCAAGAACACCTCAGACAGGCTTGGGCTGTCCCTCGTATCAAACACCAGCTCGACCTCCTCACTGGCCAAGGGATTGTTCCAGGAGCTTGTAGCCCTGTGTAAGGTGTCTGTAATTAGATGCCTCCCAATAAAAGATACCACACACATGAGTGTGCACGGCCATAATCACTCCACAACAATACATGACCGGGGTGAGTTATTGTGCTTACTGAATTTAGATAATCCGGCCTGGCCCTTACTGTGTGCCCCAAAACAACACACAGCTCACATGTAAATGCCATATAACACATTAGATAGCACACTGAAACACAGTGTGCTAAAACAATGAAACATAGTTAGGAAGTGCCCATATTGGCACTCCTTGATCTTGATTAAAAGCTCGAGCAATTGAGCACTCGTATGGTATGCAATGCAACTAGGTGCTCATGGCCTAAGCCCTGGTCGGCCGTATAGCGTTATGCAGAGTGCATATGGCACTACACAGGGTGCAGGACAGAGCAGCCTCAAGTAAATATCAATTCAGTTACACCTAGACAGTGCATACTCGAATCTATCCTTATTATGATCTGCACTAGCGGATCATCAGAGTATAGGTACACTGAAACAAGTGTATCTCATTGGGTGATCACTGATCACAACTGCTAGGAACGTCCTTGGACATTTATATACTTAGTATAGTGTAGAATAGAGAATGTATTTAAGTCAAGCCTCTCCTATAGGGAGGGGCAGAACACCTTTTACATTAGTTTTGACAATAAACTGCTAATTGTGCTGGTTTTGTTGTCTGAAGCTCTTAAAGGAAAGTTCTACTAACTAACTCTCTAAACCATCACTCGTGCACTTGAGCCTTGCTCGCATATGACCTCTTACACCCTCCCTACCTGATATACCTTTAGAGGTGATCACCCAAAGCCTGGAGATCTCGGAACGAGTTTTCACCGTCTCTTCTTCTCCTGAACCTCTACCACACCCCCCTCACTTTCATGAGTACCCATCTCTCGACCAGGATAGGGGATGACACACACCTATGCCCGAACCTTTCGACTCACCTTGTGTCCTCATGCCTCCTGCACCTGATGTTAAGGCTGTAGCGGGCCTTGGACTGGAGAGCTTGCAAGAACGAGGTCAAGCAGACCTAGCAAGCTATCAGAGGTAGGGGAGAAAGTAGTTACACTCGCTCTCCGTCCTCTGAGACACAAGTGCGATGGGGAGTGTAGATGGCTATCAACAATCCACCCAGCACTGGTGCGCAAGACACAAGTTGGGAGGTTTAATGCAGACGAGTGCGGACAATTAAACCTTCCAAGTAGTGTAGCTTGTATACACAAGTGCAGAGGAATGAGACGTGTAGGGGACGGCTCAATTCCCTTGCAATAGTGCAGCTAAGGACGTGCTTGCTTAATGCTCAAGCTTAAGCGGTATACACCTGCGCCTTTAAGCAGGTAGACTAGGTAGAGTCTTGAGGGAGTGAAGCTAGACGAGCGACCGAGAGACTCTGTCACACAATTGATGAGAGGAGGTGGGATAGAACATATGGCGATCCCTTATCCTCTAAGCAGACGGTGTGAAGAAGCTACAAGTTGAGAATTAAGTCGAGCTTAGGGCTCAACTTCGTACTGAGGACTTCTTAAATACAGGAGGGATCATAATACTACTACTACCGATCCTAGGGTCTGGAGCGATGCTGGGACACTGCCCACAAGTATAGTACACATCAGGAACGAGTCAGGGCAAGTCATCGACACAGCCAATACTACAAGGATCCTCAGGCGATCCAGGGAACCTCATAGGGATGTACCAATCTGTACAGTAGCTCAAACGGAACAGGACGCATATAGTAAAATTTTCATAAACTGTCCTCTGAACATACCAAGAGTCTGTCCGTGACATCTGACTCCTCAACTGCTCCCTGTGTTAACCAGCCACCTCAGAAAAGGAAGGAGGGTTGAAAAACCTACTTGCAGAGGAAGCAATGTGAGAACTACTGTGGTGGGTGTAGGCAGAAGGGGCACTACAAAAAGGAATGCCAGATCCCACATGCCAAGTGCCACAGTAAGGGGAAGTGCATCATAGACAAGAGACATCCCCACTACAACCATGCAATGTGTATGTACTCTAACATAACACTGGGGTACACTTACTTCAAGATCTGCCACACCATTGCTGACAATCGCCTTGTCAAAACCCCTGACCCTGAACCACAGGATTACAATGACAAAACCTATAACCCCCAGCCCGAAGACTATGACTTTGACTGGGCAGACTACACAGAGGGAGGTAACATCACTGATTGATATGGCAACGTGGAAGTCACAAGCTGGGGGGGGGATGACTGTTACATACTCTTGATTTCGCTCGTGACCTGTTGACCAGAACCTTGTACGATTACTGATTGTTGTTTGCTACTTACTTGTTTTCATCTGTTGCCT
>QFEY01004506.1:0-11015 GCA_003316435.1 Russula virescens | reverse complement strand
TAACAGCAACCCCAACCAAGAACGAACCCTCTTGGTCGAACACGCTTTAGTCCGAGCGTGACACCAGTGCTGGAATGACTCACACAGATGTTGGCACTCTAAAGGCATTCCGTGATGGTCTACTGCATGGTCTGGTTGCTCGAATATATGCACTTGAACACTGGCCAGTTAATCTTGACGGTTGGCAAAGCGAGGCCCGCTGCCAGTTACGTCATCGAAAGATAGTAAAAGCCGAAATCGGAGGCTGCGGCAGAAACCCTAATCAAAGCACTAGAGAGGCCCATTGGCAGGCAGCACTCCAGTTAGCAAAAGAGACCCCAAAGAGTAACAGCTCCCGTGGGCGCAATCGAGACGAAATCCGAGAGGACAACTGGATGCAAGTCGATTCCGCAAAACTTGCAAAGCTAACAAACAATGAGTGTGAGAAATTGCACAAACACAGAGGGTGTTTCTTCTGCCGAAAAGATGGTCACATGCAGGCTCCTAACCACCCAATGTGGGCTGGTCTTCTGATCCTGGCAGGGGATGTTAAGTGAGGATGGCCCAATCCGGTCATTGCTGCCTAATTTGGTAGCTTGGCCTAATCCAGTAGCTTAGCTTGGCCAATAACAGTACACCGGGTTATGCCGAACAATGATTATGTCAACCGTGAACCTTAGTGAGCGCGACCAGCCCACATAGGCTGCCAAAAAACTTTCAGTCTGGCCGTGGGAATCCTTAGTCATTTGCCAAAATTGCGAACCAGTTCGGAGAAATGAGGCACACAGTGATACCGCTACAAAAAATCATCACGTTCTATATGGATCCAACAATTTTAAAGGTCATAATGTGTATCCTAGAACGTGTACCACTGCATACAATCCTCATAGAAATCTCGAGGCACTGCCACAGGTGACCATGAATGTGCACGAGTGTATGCACAGTAGTGTGTCATGGGCCTTGAAATGATCATTGACGACCCCGTAACTGCATGTGGTTCCATCCAGCAGGCCATTTTTGATACTGGGAAGGCGAAGGCGGAATCAAGTGGACCGCAAGATGGGCAAGTGGAGGACTCGGCGGTAGCGCCTGCGAACAAAAACGGCGCTTCCCGTGATGGTGCCAAGTGTGCAGCACAAGCATTGCGTTATCGTCCAGCATACAAACTCGCCGATGCTGCACACGAGCGGCTTGGCCGAGGTACACAACCACCTATGCTAAATGCATGACTTGGTTGACATAATCTCGGCTTGATGGATAGCAAATGAGCACTTGCAGCAGCGCTGCAAGTGGCTGAGACTGAGGGTGAGTGCAACTTGGGGATGAGCTGGTGCTGCATGTCAATGCGCGCACCCTCCTCATTCATCCAACCTTCTCCGTAGTCTGGATAGCTGGCAAGATTCAGCGGGTATTCCTCTCCCGGTGGTGCCGGCTTGTAATCTCCCTTGTTCGTCCAAAGTTGATCCCTATGAAACGAGAAGGGGATTGGGTCAGTGTCGGTCTACAATCACCGTGTAAGATAGGAGAGAACGCACCCGCGACGATTGTGAAGCCTCTGCGGCACTCGTGCATGGGGATCGGAGATGGGCAAATCAGATTCTCGTCATTGAATTGCAAACGTGGGTGCCCTGGCCATGTGGCACGGATTCTGACGCGCGTCGTACGGGGGGCTGAGGAGGAAGGGCCACTGAAATATTGCCAGGGACCCCAGCCGAGAACGGGCGCGAGTGCGCATCGTTAACGCTGGGGGACCCAGGTGTGCAAGGGCCTACTTGGCCATCGAAAGTTGCTGCAACTGAGTGAGCCTGGCCGCTGTGAGACGCGGCACTGGAGGACATGCCAGTCGCCTTGAAAGCAGTGGGCACTTGCAGGCCCGAGAGGAAACCCCCATGGAAGGCGATTGCTGAGTCGGGAAGGCCCTTTGAGTCCAGTATAAAAAGCGCAAGGAGAATCGACTGCGCAAAGAAACCATCCTGGTCGCATGTTAATCCAGCGGCACCTGTAACACCCAGAAGCGACCACTCACCTTTGTTTGCGTTGCTGTCGTTTGAGAACCTTGCTGAAGTTGCCATTTCATGGGCGAAGAATAGTCCTCTTTGTTGTCTTGAAGGCGAGCGAGCGGCCATTGTTGGTGTCGGACACGAGACTAACAAAGTCGTGCTATCATCACGCACCAGTCACGCACGTTCCTCTCACCGCTCAATTGAGCGTAGGGTCTCTGTAGCCGTCACATGTTCGTCACACGCTAGCAGGGGTATAAGGAAGCATAGGGTCTTTCCTGACCCATATCTGTGCGACGTGTCTAGGTCATGTGACAATGAAATGGCGAACTGGTTTGCTATTTTGATGAATGACTAAGGATTCCCACGGCCAGACCGAAAGTTTTTTGCCAGCCTATGTGGGCTGGTCGCGCTCACTAAGGTTCATGGTTGACATAATCACACCCGGCAGTATCCGATTACTTTTCATTGGCCAAGCTAAGCTACTCAATTAGGCAACAAGGACCGGATTAGGCAGGCCTTAACCATCACCCTACCAGGATCAGAAGACCAGCCCACATTGGGTGGTTAGGAGCCTGGGTCACATGGTGCGTGATTGCCCTGAAAAGAAGAAAGCCAAGCAATCCAGCGAGAAGAAAACAGACACACCAGTTCGAGCCCGAGTCACCGAGATTAAAGAAAAAGATGAAGAAGATCTGCCCCCGAAATACAAAGCCACAGTCTCGGATGTCCATACCACGATCCGCGCAATGTCTAAAGCAAAACGTGAGAAGCTGTTAGAACGACTCATAGGCGAAGGATCTGATACTGAAACAGAGGAAAAAGAAAACAATGACAAGGATTTTTGAGGGCCTGAAAGATAACAACCGATCTGGAGGGCGAACTTAGCACCATGTACATTAGGAAGACCAAGTCTGGAATATACATACCTTTCTTCTTTAAACCTGCGTGCAAGGTCGAGAAAGCATTGCTTGATAGCAGTGCCAGCCATAATTTCTTGGATCCAAGGATGGCCGAGCGACTAAAAATACACCTAAAAACCCTCGCAGAGCCAGTCAAAGTACTGAACGTAGATGGGAGTCGAAACTCCACCGGAGTCATCACTTTGTACACCAATATTGAAGTACAACTTGGGTCACAACGAAAGGAGTTGCGATTTTACCTTGCAGATTTAGGAAGTGATTGAGCGATCCTCGGTTACTCATTCTTAAAAGTGTTCAACCCTTGTGTGGACTGGGTCACCGGTCAGATCGCCGGACAGTGGGGGCTCAAACTCACCCAATGGGATAGAGCCAAAGACTGGCTAAGAAAATTCCAAATAAAAGCCTTACAAACTTGCAGTTTCCTGGGAAAGAACGAAGCGATCTACATTAAAAGGATATCATTCGCACAACAATGGGCTGCACAAGCCCACAAAACACGTGATCACCTTACAGAAGCAACCCTGCCCGAAGAATATCATAGACACACGAAGGTCTTTGACCAAACTCTCGCCGCATGCTTTCCACCCAATAGACCCGAGAATTTCACTATTACTTTGAAAGAAGGAGCTCCAGACCACCTGGATTGCAAAGTCTACCCACTGAACAAAAAAGAGACTGAGGTTCTACAGAACAAGATCTGCGAAGGACTTGACAAAGGACAACTTGAAGAAGGACCTTCCAAGTTCCAATCTCCAGTCTTCTTCATCGAAAAGAAAGAAGGCAAAGATTTACAAATGGTAGTCGACTACAGAAAGTTGAACGACATCACAGTAGACGACAAATACTACATGCCTGACACAAGGACAGAACTTGACAAACTAAAAGGAAAGCACCTCTTCTCAAAATTCGATATCAAAGACGGATACCATAATATACTAATTGATCCTAAAGACTGGCAAAAGGCCGCCTTCAAGACCCCCATTGGCTCATACATCCTGAAGGTCATGACTTTCGGATTAAAAAACGCACCTTCTGTGTTTCAACGGGCAATGAATCGCAACCTTTGTAAACTCAAACAGAAGTATCCGGAACATTTTGCAAACTTTATGGACGATGTCTGCATCAGGACTAACAATACGCCGGAAGGATATTTATTACACAGGAAGATCGTACATGAATTCTTGGAGACCCTTGCAAAGCACTCTTATTTTCTCAAGGTGTCCAAATGCCAGTTTGAACAGCCTTCTGTTGAGTTTCTTGGCTATGTCGTAAAGGATGGGGTTGCCTGTATCGACCCCACTAAGATCTCAGGTCTCCAAGACTGGCCATGCAAGTTACATTCGGTCAGAGAAGTTAGACAAGTCTTGGGAGTACTTGGATACCAATGACCGTTCATCTGCAACTTTGCTAAACTTGCTCGCCCTCTAACTGCTTTGACAAAAAAGGGGTGTAAATTTCAATGGACCGACAAAGCTCGCACCTCGCTGGATGAACTCATAAGCTGGGTATGCAAGGACCCAGAACTTAATGCTCCTGATCTGACTCGACCTTATGAACTTGAAGTGGATGCATTGCAGTTTGCCCTCGGTGCAGTCTTATTTCAGTGAGATGACCGAGGCAAACGGAGAGCCATCAGTTTCGCTTCAAAAATGCTCAATGATGCCGAGAGGAATTACAATGTCTGGGACAGAGAGTTCACGGCACTAGTCTTCAGGCTGGAGCACTGGCAACCGATTTTAGCACACACAGAGACCCTGGTCACAGTATTCTCCAACCATGCAAATCTTGCATATTATCGACACCCCCAAAAGATTAACCGACGTGTTGCCTGAGGAATCAACACCCTTTCTAGATACAACTTCTGAATTGTGCATAAGCCCGGAGAACAAAACCGAGCCAACACCCTCTCTCGAAGGCTGGATTACCCAACAGGAGAGGACAACAACCAAGGGGTCACTGCTCTCCCCTTGCATCTCTTTGTCAGAGCCCTAGATCTCCTACCCTTACATGAGGACATCCTTGAAGCCCAACTGAAACATACCCCAGAACTCATAAAACTCTCTAACTCATACACCCTATCATCTGATGATCGGCAATGGACCAAAGATGGGCGACTGGTGGTCCCTCACAACCTGGAACTGATGAGGAAAATCACATGATATTACCATAACTCCACAACTGCAGGACATTCTGGGGCAGCCACAACACTTATCGCATTAGCTCGTGACTTCTGGTGGCCAAAAATGAAAGATTTCATTAGGGCCTATGTGAAAGGATGTGCCACCTGTCAGTTGACAAAAGCTAACACTCATCCAAACCGACCCCCTCTTTTTCCTATCACACCTGAACCTGGAGCAGTACCCTTCTCGACTGTGTCTATCGATTGGGTGACAAAATTACCACCCTCAAATGATTTCGACTCGATCCTCACCATCACTGATCATGACTGCTCCAAAGCAGTCATCCTTTTACCATGTAAGGAATCGATGACATCACTCGAACTGGCCCAGCTTTATGCCGAGAGAGTCTTCCCACACTACGGCTTCCCTGAGAAGGTCATCTCCGATTGCAACCCTCGAATAACTTCTGATCTGTTCCGTGACCTGTGCAACATTCTGGGGATCAAACAGAACATTAGTACCACCTATCACCCTCAAACTGATGGGCAATCCGAACGAACTAACCAATCTATGGAAGCTATATTGTGCACTTTGTGCAACACCCATGCTTCAGATTGGGTGAAATGGCTACCTGTTGTTACTTATGCCATAAACTCCCGCCCATCAACCACCACGAAACAGACACCCTACGAAGTCCTCATGGGCTTCCTCCCCAGAGTGCACCAAGTGTTACACAAAGCCAAGTTTAAGACCACAGAGGAACACCTCAAAGCAATCACAACCATTCAAACTCAAGTAGTTGCAGCTATCGAACGAGCACAGAAGCAACTAATCAAACAAACAAAGTTTAAACCATATCAGCTAAATGACCAAGTATGGCTGGATGCCACCAATTTAAAGACAATCCACCCATCAAGGAAACTGGTGCCAAAGAGATACGGCCCCTTTCAAATCACTCACGTCATATCACCCACCTCCTATCAGCTGAAACTCCCAGTGCAATGGAAGATTCACAATGTTTTTCATGCCTCATACCTGTCACCTTATCGCAAGACTCCAGAACACAGCAAAAACTTCCCCTGGCTGCCACCTGATCTGATCGATGGAGAACATGAGTGGGAAGTGGAGCAAATTGTAGGGATGCACAAATTTGGGCGCAAAAGGACCCTGCAATACAAGGTCAGGTGGAAAGGATACTCACAAGCTGAAGACTCATGGGAACCAGCAGATCAAGTCCGAGCTCCCAAACTAGTTGAGGAATACCATGCTCAAACAAATATAAGAACCCTACAGCTCTGCTGACTCTCTATGGCAACTTCTCCAGACTCCCCTCCTTCCCTTACTCCAGTATCTCCTCCCTCTCTGCCAGTTGACAACCCCAGACCCCAAAACACAGACACTGATCTTGAAGAAGTCACTGATTGCCTTGCCTCTCTCTCAGTATTGCAAACAAACTACCACTCCCCCTCTTCCTTCATACAAGAACTCGCCAATACTCCGACCACTCGGATCCCACCTGCTCTATTTGAGGCCCTTGCCTTTGACCAAATCCATCGAACCTTTAGCCACTCTCACTTCTTCGACCTTGCCAGTATCCCATCGAACTATACCATCAACTGTTCCATCACCGAACTACCATGACCAGAATCCCCACCTTTGTATTCTTGGCCAGTTGCTACTATCGAATGGTGAGACTGGGAAGAAGCGCAAACCCTCTCAGTCTCTGTCAATCCCTGTCCTCCCTCTAAGGGATTATTGCTTCGCAGCCCAGGAGTCCTAGAGGACCTAGAACGTGGTCTAATCTCGCCACTAGACATACGGGGAAATTGGTACGTGACTCAATCAACTTCATGCCTCCCCTACACTATCTGGGAATGTGCCAGGAAGGCTTTCCTGCGCGATATTGATTGGAACGAGGCTGTGTTACATGCCCCCTATTTCCCAACCCCTGGAGAGGACAAAGCCATGGCCTCTCTTCCAATGCCAACCCTCCAAGACAGTGACCTCATTCCCCCCTTGGAACCACCCCCCATCGCGGCCAGAGTCTCTCTCTTGAGGGACCAAGACATGATCACAGCACTCCCACTCACCCAAGCCGCCAACTTCCTTTGCTGGTTACCACAAGCCAAAGAAGGTGAGGACGACCATCCTCACGACATGTGGCTACCAACCACCAAACTTCCTACTTCCTACCCTGCTCTCATCATCGAACAACGAGGGGAACCTACCCCTATGAAATACATAAAGTACGCACTGGTGGATGACGAACCCGTTATCCTCAGAACCACTGGATGCAGAGGGGAAGTTTACTACACCCCTCTCTTTGCTGCTGCTCAGGCCCCATGCAAAGGGGAGCTGTCTCCATCCACTGATGACTTCGACATTCTTGTAGAGGATCACCCATTCAACACAGTCCTCATGCTTGCTCTTTATCAAATGGATGACCCTTCTCTCCTTGCAGAGATCCACTGCCTCCGGAAGACCAATCAGTCCCTCGCAACCCTCAAGGAGCAAGTGAAGAAAATCCAATCGCTTCTAAATGCCATGCGAGCTTCAGCAGCTGCCCATAATCTGGAGCTTGCTACTCTTGCCGACTCTCAGATGAAGGTTAGAGAATGCCTTAGACAAG
This sequence comes from Russula virescens, assembly GCA_003316435.1. Lineage (NCBI taxonomy): Eukaryota > Fungi > Basidiomycota > Agaricomycetes > Russulales > Russulaceae > Russula > Russula virescens. The sequence continues at coordinate 3,364 of QFEY01004506.1, read as the reverse complement.
CTCGAGCTATCCCCTGTATCAAACACCAACTTAACCTCCTCGCTGGTCAAGGTCACGCTCCGGGAACTTGCAAACCCAGTAAAGAATTCTTCCCAAAAGACATCGTTGTCATTGCCACCCCTCCTGCTCGCATCATCAAACTCTCTTCCCTCCCTGACATGCCGTTGACAATGATCATTCAAAGTCCAGAAGTCTCTGAACGAGTTCTTTCCCCTTCACCTTCCCCAGACCCGTTACCTCATCCCCCTCAGTTTCAAGGCTATCCCTCCCTTGATTCAGACCGAGGAAGACACACCCCATTGCCCAAACCTTTTGACACACCATGCACCATCACACCCCCTATGCCCGACCCTTTCACTACTCCTGCTCCTAACCAGTCACATTCAAAAAAGAAAGAGAGCTGGTGGGAGTACCTGCAGAGGAAACAGTGCAAGAACCAGTGTGGTGGGTGTGGGCAAAAGGGGCATTACAAAAAGCAGTGCCGGATCCCACATGCGAAATGCTGCAGTAAAGGGAAATGTGCAGTAGATAAGTGCCACCCACACTACAACCATGCAATGTGTATGTACTCGAATCTAACACCGGGGTACACCTTCTTCGAACTCCGTCACACCATTGCCGACGACTGTCTTGTCAAAACTCCTGACCTGACACCCGACAATTATCTGGATCAAGTTGCTGATCCCCAGCCTGAAGAGTACGACTTCGATTGGGCTGACTATCAGGAGGGTGGTAACGTTACTGATTGATGTGATGACATGGAAGTCATCATCTGGGGGGGGGATGACTGTTACATGCTGTGCTTCTTATCTTGTGACCTGATGTACAATTACTGAGTAGTGATTCGTCGCTTCGTCTGTGACTCACTGACTCCATCGATTTGTCATTGTCTTCCATGCTTACTGATCGCTGACTCGTTGATTACTCATGATTCTCTTTCGCTTACTGATTGCTGACTCGTTGATTGCTCATGATCCTCGTTCGCTTACTGATTGTTGACTCACTAGTATGTACTTTGGAATGTTCTGGAAAGACTGCAGTAGTATATAAAGAGACGCCTGTATTCATACAAAGCCTTAAGCTTGTGTTATTCCAAATACACGCTATTGTCTCACCACCATCCTTGTGCACCTCTGAAGGCCCTCCTCTACTCACTAGCATTCATTCTTGGACTTGTATTTGATTACAAGCCACTTGGAGTCTATTGATTGGACTATAAGCAATCAACTTCACAGAGTCGCACCACATTCCGGTCCTGTCCGGGCTGGGGACCTTCCTAATTAGGCATGACGTGACTTCACTTGAAATCTGCTGACTACTCATACCTCACTAGGCTTGCTATCGCAAGTAAGGCCCCAGACAAGGCCTTATCACTTCCAGTTTTGGTTTAGGGGGTGTTGGGGTCAGTTAAAATAGTTGTTGGTTGCTGGTCCTTTTCCTACAACTTGTTGCAGTATCCCCTGAACCGTGATTTGTGACTGTATGATGCTTTCTAATTTGGTTTTCAAGTTGTGGTATGTGGTGGGGAGTGATGGATTGGCCATCTTCAAGAGTATGAAATGTGGTAAGTTCTTGATGAATTTGTGGCAGGTTTCTGAATTGTTGAGATTGTATTCTGCTTTGATGATCAGGTCTTTGAAGTTACTAGTGTACTCATTTACTGCAAGTCTGTCCATTTTGATATCTTCGATTTTGTTATGAGCTAGCTTGAGTTCAGTGGTATCTTGGAAACATTTGAAGAATCATTGGAGGAATGCAATCCATACAAGAGGAATGTTATCGGCAATGGGGTCGAGGGTATCAAGCCAGTCGCCCATTTGCCTGGCCCATGATGTGACCTTCTCTCCTTTGATGAGAGTGAGGGTAAATGTGACCTTCTTGATGGGGGAGTTGAATCCTGCTACATCTGTGTTGACATGTAGATATGCTTTGACTTCTTCGATGAATTGTTTGGCTTGCTTCCTTTCTCTGGTGAAGTACTGGGGTAGGCTTCCTATTGCTTTGATGTCGGGGTTTACAGGGATAGGTTGGAGAATATTTTGGTTAGGTGGTCCACCTGGTCCTCCTGGGGAACCTCCAGGCCCTCCAGATCCCCCTGGGTTTCCTCCTGGATCTAGGTCATTTGGATCTGGTCTGCCCAAAGCACGATTAAGATTGCTGGTGATTTTTTTGCCTTTCTTTTCTTGGCAACTCTTTCCAAGCATTTGGATAATATCATCTTGGTCTGTGGATGCTGTTGTTGTAGGGGTGGTGGTGGCCATTCTGGCTGTAAGTTGTTCAATGTCCTGGTCGTTGTTACATATATCGTATTGTGCCACTTCAAGGTTTGGTAGTCCTAGTTCAAACTTGTCTGTGGTGGATCAGTATTCGATGTTTCCCCACTCATCTTGGAAGTATGTTACTGCTTGTGATTGTCTATTTAGTCTTCCTTGTGAACTGTCAGTGAAGATGAGGAACAGTGGTTTGCTGCTTTTTGGGTCGAATTTGAAGACTCTGCTATTGGGTACTCTGTTGAGTATCTTGGATGGTTTAAGGTAGATCCTGGTGTTGGATCCTTCTCCTTTGAATCATGGTGCCAGTTTGTAACAAAGTTGAGTCTAATGTCACCACCACATAGTGCAGTCAACAATAGACTAAGCTTGAAGGGATAGTCTGACTGCCAGATAGTGCTTGAGATGCACTAAGTCAATAATGAGGATGAGAGAGACAACTCTGAAGTGTCATCTAAGGCTTTGCCTGGTAAGGGTTTCTGCTAAACGGGCTCTGACCCAATAGCCACCCACAGTGAAGATGGAGAAGAGAAGTATATTGAGACTACTGAGACAGGAGACTCAACTTGCTGTCTTAGAGACAGCAAGGCATAGCTTATATACTACAAAAAGGAAGGATGACTAAGCTAGGATACATGCTACTAGCACAAGGCCTCCATGAGGCATACAGCCATCAGTAACAAGAAACATGAGACAAATGCAAGGTGAACATGAGGCAATCATGACAGTACCCTATAATTGTACATGAGGCAAATATAAGGCCAGTTCCTGAACTTACACTGGTACATCAGTAGACCCAATCCCAGAGGCTGGTAACACTTTGAGACTTGGAATCTTGCAGAACACTTGAGACAATGCAATATCTCTTGCCACTCTTGTAAGTGATGCTGTTGTGTGTTTATAGAATAGTATTGTGGAGCAGGCTCTGCAGATTGGACTTTCACTTTCACTGAAACACAGCTGCAAGCACCAACTTGGGATTCTCTGACCTTTTGGTACTCTTGTCATCTGTTTGCCTTCAATTTTCATGGACTCACATGTACTCATGGACAAAGCAGGCCAAATAAAGCCAACTTGAACAATTGAACATGCAT
>QFEY01004504.1:0-13520 GCA_003316435.1 Russula virescens | reverse complement strand
GTGGGAAGTTCTTGAGGAAAGTCTAAGTCTCTCAACTCTTATCACTCAACACACCTGCGAGTAGTGGTGTGTTACAAACACAGACCAGTTGGACTGGGCTGATCCAGTATACAGCTGGATTTTAATCACAAACCCAGCAACTTTATTACTGTCAGACTTGCATATTGGATGATGATCTCTCCTTACAAAACACCTCAGTCCTTTCTCTCTGACTCAATTATGTCAGTTGGGAGACTGATCCTCCTGTGGGACTTGTATTGCTTAGTTGTGAATGCGGCCTCACATGCATTCAGTCCCTTTCTGTAAATTGAATTATCTAACCTATAGTTTATGCTGTTGTATGTGTACACTTACTGATAAGCATCAATATACCTCCAAGTCTTCCAGAAGAACTTGCAAATTGTAATCAAACTGCATGCATCCAGGCATTGTGGGACAAGTGACCTTGGTGATGAAATGTCCATCTGCAGATCCATGGTAGCCTGGAGAGACAAAGATGTGGGTGCAGAGCACTGGAATAAACTATATTTACACACAATGTTTTGCATAACCCCAGAGCATCTCAATCACATTCAACTTGCAATGAAATCAGGGCAAGAACAGACAAACATGTCCTGCACTTTCAATGATATTTTGAATGAGTGGCCTCTCTGATTGGAAGTCCTCCTGATTGGCAAGGACTGTGGTTATGCAGCACCACTTATCATTGGAAATTGGTTGTGCTGTGGTGTCAGTTGTCACAACATCCTCAGTGTAACGCTCCTGAGGGCGTTAAGGGTCGACTTGACCTAAAAGTTGGGGTGGAGATCCTGCTAGTGCGAGGGGCATTCTACCCAGGGTAATGATACGCTCCTAAGGTCCAGTCTATACCTTGGTACCTAGGCTCAGCACGTGTGACTTGTAGATGATAGTATACAAGTCCGTTCGGTAGTAACTTACAAGTGTTACTAAGACTTATAGAGATGAATAGGCCTTCGACAGTTGCCTAAGACTGATAGAGGGGGAAGCATCGAACTGAGTGCTAAGGGTGCTTCCAAGGGAAGGGCCTTAGTACTTCCAGGGCGTAGTGGTGAGGGTAGACGAGAGGGGCTCCTTCTACACTCAACACTATGAAGAGAGATAAGTCAATTCGGGAAAGTAACCAAGTCGAGCTTGGGGTACAGGGTACTCTACAGCGCGACTTATATAGTACAGAAGCTCCCCTTTTGGGATGACTTGTTATGGTACATATGATACTAAAGTGAGTCAGAGAGAAGTGAAACATAGGTGAAATGCACGAGTCTGACTCAATTGACTCTGTCAGAGTCTGAGTTACGAGGCATAGCCCCCAGGCACGTGAGGAGTCACAGCCTTCTGAGTCATGTGGGACTCCAATTAGTAATATATCAGTAATCGTATCAGTAAGCATATCAGGTAAGCATGGAGAAAGGAAAAAGGTTCTCATAGGCCAATACTGTAGTCAAATTGTAACACTCAGCTGTAACTGTGTGATCCTGTCCCATCACTTCTGCCAAGGCAACACGACACTCTGCATCCTTGCATGCATATGACTTTGAGCATGATGAGCACTTTCCTACAATCTTCACTCTGCATTCCTTGCAAATTGAGATGTATTGATCCCAGACAGACTTCCATTCCTGCAAGACTGCCTTCACACCTTTTGGTTCACTGTGGAGCTTTGGGTCATGGTAATCATCAGGGAAGTATTAGAAACTAGAGAACAAACCCTCAGATGTTGTATGAACAAACAAGCTATATTATGTACCTAGAGAACAAACTAGTGTACAATTAGTTATGTGAGGACGAATATAGCGCATATAGCTTACCCCTCAGATGTTGTATGAACAAACAAGCTGAGGGAAAGGTTACAGGTGTAGGATGCGAGTGTGTATCCTAAGTCACGTGGGTACGAGTTGTGATCCATCCGATGCTGCGTCTTAACACTCCTCCTTCACGACATGTAGATTGTGCTGTAGGTGTGGTGTCTGTGAACGTGTGGTTATGGTAATGTGAGTATTAGTATGCATGTGAGTATTAGTATGTGATGTAGCAGACTCCTCAACACAAGTGCATATGCTCCTCCTCAACATGAGCATGCACGCTCCTCCTCAATGCAAGCGCATGCGCTCCTCCTTAACACGAGCACAAACACTCCTTCTCACATGGAATGGAAACCAATTACTGCGCTCCTGCATAGCGCAGGCCAAGGTAGTTCCGCAAGCGCTCGAATGCTACGCGTCCTAGTGGCTTGGTGAAGATGTTAGCTGGGTTGTCCATGGAGCAAATCCCAGGGACTGTTAGTGTGCCCTCCTCGTCAATCTCCCACTGAATGGAGTGGAATTTGACACGGATATGTTTGGTGTGGGGGTGCCAGACATGGTCTTCCACGAGGCATCGGGCAGTGTCATTGTCACAATAGATGGGTGTAGTGTTGGGCATTGTGAGTGACAGGCCCTCTAGTAGCTGGCAGAGGAAAAGTGCCTTGTGGGAAGCCTCGTGGAGGGCAATGTATTCCACATAGCATGACGAATCTGCAATGAGACGTTGCTTGCAAGAACTCCAAGAGATAATCCTAGAGCCCAGGCTAAAGCAGTAGCTGCTGATGGAGCGACTCGTATCAACGCAGTTCGAGTAGTCAGAATCTGAGAACCTGAGCAGGCTCAGTGGGCGTGCGCAACCAAGAACAAGGGTAAGGGTTCGAGTACCCTTGAGATAGCGGAGCACGTGGATAGCAGTGGACCAGTGTTCTGGGCGAAAACAGTCAAGGAAGGAAGCCAGGCAACCCACAGCGAAAGCAATGTCAGGGCAGGTCATGACAGCAATATAGTTGAGACTGCCGATGAGTTTGCAGTATGGAGTGCGTGCCATCCAGGCGAGGATTTCAGGCGGGGTGGGAGCAGATTTGTTCGGGGGATGCAATTGCAGTCCTGCAACCATTGGGGTATCGACTGGTCAGGCATCTGACTGTCCAAAATGTTTGAGCACTCTGTCGATGAAAGCAGACTGGGATATGGATATTGTATGCATGGGAATGTTGCGTTCAATAGCAATCCCTAGGGCAAACTTGGCGGGGCCAAGATCAGTGATCTCCCATTTATGCCTGAGAAGTTGTTTGAATAACTCATTTTCAGCAGGGGAGGATGTGGTGGAGATTATGTTGTTAACATGCAAGCAGAAAATGATGATGCCAGTGTCAGTGCGTCTATAATAAATGCACCACTCACAAGAGATGCGATGGAAGCCCCACTCGGTGACTGCCTTGTGGAAGGTCTTATTCCAGATACGGCTGGCCTGTCGCATCCCGTAAATACTTTTCATCAACTTCATGACCCAGTCTTCCTGGCCCGGGCGAGCGAAGCTGGGTGGCTGTTCCATGTAAGCTGTTTTGCTGTCTGGGAGAACTCTGTGCAGGAACACAGTCTTAATGTCCATCTGCTGAACATCCCAATTTAACGTGGCTGTGATGTGGAGTATGGCACAGAGAGATTCGAGTCTAGCAGTGGGGGCAGTAGTCTTGTCATAGTCCACCCCGTACAACTGAGCATAACCCTTGGCAACATAGCGCACCTTGTATCTGGTGATGTTGCCAGAGTCATCTTGTTTTCGCTTACATACAAGCTTGCCCTTGAGGGGGCGGCAGCCGGGGGGAAGGGAGGATCTGGGGACAAGTGCGAATACCTTCAGATTCTCAAGGCTCTGCAGCTCCTCCTTGGCGCCTGCAATCCAGAGCTCCCACTCCGGAGATGCCATTGCCTCTGCCCAGGAAGGATCGTCACCAGTATCACATGCAGGAACCAGGGAACCATCTTCCAGGGCTGTGAGTACTTCATCAATGCAAGGTGTGGAATCGAAATGAAAGTCCAAAGGTACTAAATCATGAGAATGACGAACAGGGGAATAAGCAGCAAGGAAAGCTAAGGTAAAATCACCGTCGGGTAAGGTGGAACGTGTTTGACAGGAAGCGCGAATACGATCTGCAGAGGCAGCAGAATCGGAAATGGCAGCAGCAAGCCAAGAACTATGTAAAAGGCCATTGTTAGTGGCATCACGAGAAATCTGAGTTCGTAATCTATTGGAACAGCGGAGATTGGGAGGAAGCAGAGGTATCATATCATTGATGTTGGGAACATTTTCTATCTGTATGTCCGGTATAGTAGTGCGAAGTACGGGACTATCTACTGTTCTGTTGTTATTAGGTGTTGTTTGATATTCTTTATTTTCTTCTGATTGCTGATTTAATGGTGAGTCTTGAGGATAATTGTGGATGATGGAAGGCGGGAGAGGAGAGAAGGAGGGAAGGGGGTGAGTTGATGATGTAGAAGGTGAGTCGGGGGGTGTGGGGAGATAAGTAACTGGAGGAGGTAAAGTTGGAGGATGGGTGGCAGAATGTGAGTTCAAGGGAGGGAGAGATGGTGCAGCAGGAGGGGGTAGGGCAGCATCCCAGGAAGGAGGCGCATCTGGTTCAAGGTTGACAGTGGTCCCAGGGAGGAGATCTACAGGCTGATTGTCAAGATGTTCAACAAATGTGACGTGGACAGAGTTAAAGATCTGGCCTGTGGATGTATCCCAGAGGCAATAAGCCTTTGTTCTCAGTGCGTAGCCAATCAGTATGCAGGGGCGGGAACACTGGTAGATTTTGGGATTGTGTGACTGAATTAGGGCAAACGCATGGCAACCAATCTCGCGGAGGTGGGAGAGCGATGGTTTGTGACTGAACCATAACTCAAAAGGTGTCTTACCCTGTATAGAGCTCGACGGCATTAGATTGGTAAGGTATGCTGCAGTGGTGCAAAACTTGTCCCACATGGAAGTGGGAGCATTACAGGCGAGGCGCATTGTTCGTGACTTATCGAGGATTGTCTGGTGAAGACATTCGGCACGACCATTATGTGTGGAAGTGTAGGGTGCTGTCAGGTGATGGGTGATGCCATGAGTGGCACACCAGTCCTGGACTTGTTTGGAAACAAGTTCTCTGTTGTCAGACACAAGGAATGTGAGGCGATGGCCCGATTGGTTCTCCACTGCACGGTGCCAGACTTGGAGAATTGTGGTGGCCTCAGCCTTGTTCCTCAAGGGGAGACTCCAAACATAACTCAAAAAGTCATCAATAACATTCATTGAATAGACGCGACTGGAGCACGAACACGTAGGCATGGGACCACATAAATCTACAAATACTTGCTCCAGCAGGCAAGTTGCCTTAGACCCCTCCCACACCCTCAGAACTGATGAACGTGTCTGTTTTCTGAGGATGCAGTGGTTACATTTTGGTGGGGAGGAGGAGAGGTCGATGACCATACCTTCGACAGCACCCTTCCGTGCCATGTTGATGATGGTAGTTGGGCTGCAGTGGCCAAGTCTACAGTGCCATGTTTTGACGTCCAGGGTATGCGAGGCATAGAGTGCAGTAGCTGGGGGAGCATTCTGATCAAGATTAATATTGCCATTCTGGGATGGTTTGGCATGAGTCACATGGGCAGAGGACAGAGTGAGCCCGAAGAGACAGCGATTCTCAAAGACAATACCACGAAGGATCGTGGCACCACCCGGATTGGTAACCCAGCAAAAGTATGAGTCAAAATGTGACGTGAAACATCCGCTGTGGTTCAGAGTCAGGACAGAGATTAGACGAATGGTGGAGGCAGGGACGTAGAGAGCATTTTCAAGTACGATTTTGTGTCCGGCTGCCATACAGAGTTCAATGGTGCCAAGACCAGCAGCATAGATACAAGCTCCTCCTACCCCAGCTACAGGGTGTGGGGAAATGGGGCGTAAGGATTTGAAATCAGACCGCTCAGGAGAGATATGGCATGTGGCGCCAGTGTCAAGAAAGAAGGGAGATTCCTTGAGTGCAGTGATTGAGACACAGGATGTGGTGTAGGCGACAGGGTGGGTGATGACAGAAGTCAGGTCCACAGGCTTGGAGTAGTCGTCCCAGTTGACTGAAGCACGCATGGGGCCAGCCATAGCCACAAAGGCATCAAAGGCATAGTCAGCCGACGGATGAGGGAGAGAGCCATTAGCGGCAACGTAGGCACCGATGTCACGGTCTGAGTTGGTAGGGAAAGAGCCCCTGTAATGAGTAGCAGTGAGGGTGCTATCGGAGCTAGCGATGGAAGGAGGTGCAGTAGAGGCGGCGATTGCAGGAGCAGCAACCGAGGGCATAGGCACAAGCATGTAAGAGACACCATTGATCATCACAGGTGCAGACACAGGGTTCAGGGTAATTCCTCCGTCGGATGAAGCTGTAGCGATGTGAGCTGAAGAGGAACCAGAGGAAGTCTGTTGCTGCTGTTGGCCGGAACGGCCAGTTTTGCCAGATGCAGTCCATTGAGCAGCCCTTGCCTCATCTAAGGTCTTGCCCTCCATTTTTCCACTGGGCTGAATGCAGTAGTTGGTCAGATGCCCTGGATGCTTGCAATTAGCACATATAGGCCGTGTCCAAGCCTTGCTTTGAGCTGCAAGAGCAGTGGGGTGAGAGGGTATGCTGTCTTCATGGCTCCCTATCAACATCTCCTCCTGCTGGATGCGGTGGATGAGCATATTGGAGGTGAAGTTGCAGGCATTGCAAATGTCCTGGGCAGAGGACTGTAGCCGATTGTAATGCTTTCCAAGAGCATTGACGATAAAAGTGCTCTTCAATTGGTCGTGATTGATGGGGCCGATGGCCTTGATTTTCGAGTAAAGGACATCGATTTCCTCGAGCATCTGGCTCAAAGGCACATCGGGACGGAAGTCAATATGCATACACTTTTGGATAAGCATCAGCTGTGTGTAGTTGCCGAGGTTTTCACATCTTTGGCGTAGGGTCTCAAGAACACTGCAGGCAGAAGTGAGGTGGCTGACAGCCTTGTACTCCATGCAGGAAATGTTGGTGCAGATGAAAGCCCGGATCGAGCGATCATTGAGGTCCCATACCCACCATGTGCGTTCACTGGCATTGGGGCCAGGAGGGGTGAATGAGGGATCAAGCCAATCGGAGAAGCCTTGTCAGTCACAAATGAGTTTTAGGCGAAGGCTCCAGTCCTCCCAATTGGATTTTGATCGATCAAGCTGGAGATCTGATGGCCAGTTTGGGTCATTGAGGTATTGTACGGTGAGTAAAGGATCACCGGGGATGGGAATGGAGGATTGGGGATTCACCCCAACAGAATTGCCCCCAATGGGAACAAGAGCAGTGGCACGAGGGCACCGTTGCAAATAGACTAGGGGGGGGGGGGCTTGGAGAGGACCTCGGCGAAGGACTCGAAGGCAGCCTGGCGATGAGAGCAGGTGAGACAAGCTGACTATGCAGCACAGGAGAGGAATGACCAGAAGACATGGTAATAGAGACACGCAGAGGGAGTTTGGTCTAGTGAGGAACTTCGTCGTTTACAAAGTCGGGGGAAGGCCCATAACCTATTAGAAACTAGAGAACAAACCCTCAGATGTTGTATGAACAAACAAGCTATATTATGTACCTAGAGAACAAACTAGTGTACAATTAGTTATGTGAGGACGAATATAGCGCATATAGCTTACCCCTCAGATGTTGTATGAACAAACAAGCTGAGGGAAAGGTTACAGGTGTAGGACACGAGTGTGTATCCTAAGTCACATGGGTACAAGTCATGATCCATCCAATGCCACGTCTTAACAGGAAGCACATCTTTTGGATCTCTCTGCAGGTATCTGGTTCACCAGGTGCCAGAGGTGGATTGCTTAGCAGGACCATAGTGTCCTGCAGCTTTGTCTGTTTCTTGGAAGGATTGACATTCATATTGTGTATATTGAGTGCATCCTCTGCATAGCCTTCATAAGCAGAGGATCGATTGAATACAAATATACCTATGCAATCTGGATGAGTGTGTTCAAAGATTGTGATTGTGCACTTAACTTGTTTGATCAGCTGGGGTAGATCCCACCAAGTATTGTGCCCCTTTCTGGGATATGTGATCTTGTGTGCTTCAAACACTGGAAGATGCAGCTTATTGGGAAGCTCAAGCTGCTCTGTGATCTGTGCATTAGATAGTTTGAGTCAGCCAATAGCTTCACAGATAAGATCAGACACATAGACTGCTCATCCATGGCCCTTCTTCTGGATGGGCTGCTGACCATGTGCAAGCCACAATTGCTGGTGGTATTCATTTGTATGGAAGACTGTTTCATCTTATACAATAAACACATGTTCTTTCTCACTGGGTAGAAGCACTGGCAGGATGTGCTCAAGTGTCTGGTCATCATAATGTGCCATCAAGCTGTTTATAGATTGTGCAATCAGTGTACAGTGCTTGTGACTTTGAGAGCAACCACTTACCATTCGTATCTATTCAAGATCTTGTTAATAAATTCATTTCTCTCTTTGATAACATTGGGACATTCATGGCCATCCACATACATCCCCTTCTTTGCCTCAGTGCATTCATATCCCAACTTAGACTTGAGCCATCACTGAGCAGTTCACTCCAAGATCCTGCCCTCAATATCAAGTGCAGGGAGGATGGTCTCATTTATGTGCAGCCAGAATGTGCTCAGAGTGATAGAACCCAGCACCTGGGATGCAAGGTATGTGTGGACATTGTGCAAGACACTTTCATTATCAAGAAGTGTGTGATGTCCATGCCACATGAATGTTTTTGGTGGAGGCAAATGATGGTATTTCTTGAGATATACTTCATTTTGTCTGATCTGGCAAGTGAAGTAAGGGCCCTTGCCTATGTGCTGTGCAATGGCCATGCTTGCACTGAGACATGGCCATTTGCAACTCTTGTGCTGCTGGTATTGCATTCGTAGCTTGACATACTCAGATACAGCTATGAGCTTGCAAAGTGCTTTGATTGCATGCTTTGTATTGCATTTCTTGGCATCTTTGAGGCAGGAGTTTATTATCCCCATGATGTCACCCGATCCCTCACATTTCTCTGAGTCCTCTGGCCTGAACAACTTGTGCACTGCCTCAATAGCAGGCCCTTGTGCAGGAAGGGATTGCAGCTCTGAGTCCTGTGCAAGATCTGGATCCAAGATGTTGGCCTCCTCTGCAGCATTCATCACAATCTGAACCAGCCATGTATAAGTTTCTTATCTCCCCACTGCTACATCATGATCTCATACCTCAAGTTTATCTTCAAACAGATTCCCCTCTATGTCTTTGCCAGTGTAACTGATCCCATCCCTTCCTCTCAGATCCAGGCTCTTCTTGAGATGCTCAAAACAGAATGCAGCAAGCTGGTTTGTCAGCTGGCTTATCACATTATCGATTGGGTCATCCAGGTGGGTTGCAGCACAATTTCCAACCAATCTATCCAACCAATCCATCCCTTCCTCTGCATTCTCTGTTGGAGCATTTGCGTGCAGTGCAGCAGTGCTTGCCACTGGTTGGGCTAACACTCCCAATGTATCCTCGATTGGGATCTCATCCAATCTGGCTGCAGTGGGGTTGTTTGTCAACTGTGGCAGTGTTGCTTCATCTGTAATGCTTTCTCTGGCTTTTGCGGCTGGATGCACAATTTCCCTGGGCTTAAGATCCACTACTGGGCCTGGTATCTCCTCCACATCATCTGATGAAGGACTCTGCTGCCACCTCTGTCTATAATCAGATCTATGCTTATCTTTGGCTTTCACAGCACACACCTTCCTCACAATAAACATATCCAGGGTTGTACACCCCTTGGCTGCATTCTCCTGGGCAGTCCTCTTTCACCACATTGTTGTCTGCGACTTTCTGGTGTATATAGGTGGTCTGTTTGCAACTTTGTGGCACTTCTCCCTCATCTCTGGCTGGGGGTGCAACTGAGGAGGCAAAAATACAGTGTACAGATGCTGCAGAGCTTCTGTGGATGCCTCAACCTCATCATCACTCTCCTGCTCATTGCTGTGCCCTACAACCCTGATTGACACATCTGAGTCATCACCAGAGGTACAATACTCAAACCCTGAGTGCTCTGGGCTTGGGTTCTTCCTAGCACACTTTCTGAAGGCTGTGGATGTCCTCTCACACTTGCCTCTTGCACATCTTGATTTCTTGCTGGTACAGGGCATGATGGATTGTAACAATAATTTGGTGGCAATGGGGGGCACTCAAGGTGGGAAGGGTATCACTGCTAGACATAAGGTAAACTGTACACTGTATTACATGTAAGAGAAAATGCATGCTGCCTAAACAGCATGGTAACATGTCTTAGTTTAATGAGAGCTGATCTGGGGCAAGATAAATCAGGCAAAGCAGAAACATGGACACATGATGACAGCAAACACTCATATTAACTGAGTGCACATGGGGCATGGAAGGATCCTGAGAGGGACTGTACAATGCATTTTGTGGGTACACTACCCACTGAGGCATTTTAGAACAGGAATATCATATGTTTATTCTGCTTCAGAGGCACTGTAGGTGTGCATCCTGAGTTAGGTTGGATTGGGACATGCCCATGAGTCCAAAGAAATGGAAGGTTAAAGAGGAATAGACAGGCACATGGACTGAAGGTCCAGCACAGCCATGTAGCATAGGTAATGTTCTTGCAAGTAGAGGGGAATTTTGGGGCAGGTTTTTCACTGCTGTCCTTTGAGGATGTGGCCCCCTTTTTATACATATAGGGGTGATATTATATACAGGTGAAGCTGTGTTACTGAGTCAGAGGAAAGAGAAAAAAGAGAGAGTGTGTGTGTGTGTGTGTATGCATGCTCAATGTTGTACTACTGAGCACTGTATTGGAGAGAAAATAAATGAACGAGTAACTAGGGAGGAGACTGCGAGCATGAGCTAAGGAGAGGGGGAAAGGGTTTAATACAAAGGAAATGCCGAGACTCAAGCTAAACCAGAAGAAAGGAAAGGCTGGAGTAGGGGATATTGAGAGGGCACATATGTTGTTACATGCTCTTGACTCTTTCGCTGATTCATATGGCTGTGTACAATTACTGATTGATGATGCATTGATTACTGATTGCTGACTCATTGATTACTGACTGATGACTGATTATGTGCTCTGGACTCTTTCGCTTACTGATTGCTGACTGATGATTATCAACTGCTGATTCCTTGGTATTAGTTTTGGAATGTTCCAGAAGTAAACTCGAGTATATATAGAGATGCCTGTATTTGTTACAAGCCTTAAGCTTGTGTTATTCCAATACACGCTATTGTCTCACCTCCATTCCTGTGCACCTCTGAAGGCCCTCTTCATCTCATTAGCATCCACTCTAGGACTTGTATTTAGTTACAAGCCATTTGAAGTCTATTGATTGGACTATAAGCAATCAACTTCAGAGTTGCACTATGCATCAGCCCCTCCCAGACCAGTCACCTTCCTAATTAGGAATGACACAACTTCACTCAAAAACTCCCTAATCACTTGTGCTCACAAAGGCTTGCTATCGCAAGTAAGGCCCCAGACAAGGCCTTATCATATGTGCAGCGTTTGCAATGCCAATTTCTGCTGGGAATAGAGAGGCGGTGAGGTCAATGTGTCAGGGGCACATTTTGGGCCAGTCCCAATTCGGGTTTGTTGGGCTTGTTGGGCATCAAGGGAGCTGAAATCAAGGTTTCCGAGGCTAGCACACCTAGCTCCCTTACAGCACTCCAATGCTCCTCCCTTAGCAAGCATTATCTGCCCTGCAATCTGTTGCACCCAATTAAGTGAGATTTTCATCAAACATCAGTTCCTGACAATTAGAATCACAAATTGTATCTCATTTTGGCCTATTCTAATGGGTGCTTAACCGAAAAAAGACAAGTAAATTTGAAACAAGTGCCCAAAATCTGAAAATTGCAGAATCGGCATTTTTTCCCCATGTTCTCGCCTAGATTTCGGCCGCTCGGCCGGTCACTCAAATTTGGACCTCCCACACACGTGATGTAAAGTACTGTCTCACACTGTAGTATGCAGTACCTCAAGGCCGCAAGACTACTGAGCCGTGTATTCGGGCCATCGCGAAGCGCGATAAGGAGGTCGGATCCATCCGCGAATCGTACCACATGTTGCGATGCGTTGTCCCCAGTCCCCCCTCAGACTCCCCTGGGCCCCCACGGTGTTTGTAACCCTGTACCCTGTTTGGTGCGATAAAGTTCGGGATCCACACAGGTAGATAGAGAGGTGTTGCTTCACTCTTATCCCCCAATAACCAGCAATCTCACCCAGCATCTCACAACGCTTTCATACTATGGACGCACAGCAAATCCTCCCAAGACTCCCCAAATATGTCCGGTTCCGGGTCCTCATTATTGGAAAAGCAAATGCCGGAAAGACCACAATTTTGCAACGAGTTTGCGATACCACCGAGAGTCCAGTGATCTGTAGATCGGGAATTCGCGAGCAGGTACGTTCTCATTGCTAGTGGCGCTATCGATCTCATCGTCCAGACAGGTTCAACTCGACCCTTCAACAGAGGTTGCTTCAGCTTATCCTTGCTAGTGATAGCTGATCGTGAGAATCATGGTTGTACAGCGTGGCGAGCACAACATCGAGGACGAATTCGTCTTCGAGAATCATAAAGGATATGTATTCCACGACTCCCGTGGATTCGAAGCAGGCGATGACAGGGAGCTGAAGATCGTTCAAGAGTTTGTCCGTCGTAAATCGAAGGAGAGGCGAATGAATGATAGATTGCATGCGATATGGTTGGTTCCTTCTGGTACCTACGGTTGCAAATTCACGAAGTTGCTTCTCAGGTATTGCATTCCGATGGACAATAATCGGCCTGGGCTGGATTTAAAATATTTTGACGATATTTGTCCCGATAAGAACGGTGCGTCCAAACACAACTTTATAAGTTGAGAAACGAAATGAGATTTTTTTTTTCAAGTTCCTGTGATAGCGGTGTTCACCAAGTATGACCAGTTCAAGCGCGAGATCCAGATGAGGTTGGAGGATGAGTCTTGTGATCCGGCGCTCCTTGACGACGAGGTGGAAAAGACTTTCGAGAAACAATATCTAGCTCCCCTCAAGGGATCTCCACGATTCGCACGTTTGGAGAGTGAGCATTATGGCGAACCAATCAACATATACAATGCTAATGTCTATCACACAGGATTGCACAAGAATAAACAACAATGTACTGATCTCATCGAAATGACGGCCAATGCACTCTCTGGCAACGCGGCTGCGCTCATTCTCTTGGCTGTGCAGAAACATAATCTGGAGCTCAACATAAAACAAGCTGTTCAATGGTAAGTCACTATTAAATGTAGAATGAGAGAGAGAGGCTTAGTCCTATTACAGGATCCAGAATAAATTAACTCAGGGACTTAAAGATACAGAAAATGTAGTCAAGTTATGCTTATTAGCATTTCCATCACTCTGGGTAAGTTGTAATATCATTTCCTGAATTACCTCAGGCTGAAACAAACATTACTGCTCAGTATTGGGTCAGTCTGTTGGTGGTGGTTTATGTAATAGAATTTTCTGACATGTCTCTCCTTGTGTGCTCTCCAGTTTGTGAGTGCCCCTTGCCCACTTTGTTTCATTTAGTGTCTTAACTTGTCTCTCCCTCTGTGCTCTCCAGGAAGTGAGTGCCCCTTGCCCACTTTGTTTCATTTAGTGTCTTAA
>QFEY01004490.1:0-12576 GCA_003316435.1 Russula virescens | reverse complement strand
TCTCTGCTAGTCCAGCTTTGTGATCACTCTGATCCCTACTCCACCATTCTTTCCAAGTTCTATTCGACGCATAACGATGGATCTCGACAAGCTAGTGACGAGGCAATTATCGGATGTCTCGGAGACATACTAAGGTACCCGGGTCAAGCTCCAGTTTACATAATCATCGATGGACTGGACGAATGTCCCGACACGTCTGGCATGCCTACCCACCGCGAAAAGATTCTGACGTTCGTGGATGAGATTGTCAACTTTCACCTCCAAGACCTTCACGTTTGCATCACAAGCCGACCCGAGGTCGACATCACATCTGTTCTCGATCCTTTACATTTCCGAGTAGTTATCTTGCACGAAGAGCGTGGACAAATGCGGGACATCGTCAATTATATCAACTCTGTTGTCAACACAGATCCGAAAATGAAAAGATGGAGACCGGAGGACAAGGAACTGGCGATCAAAGTACTCACGACAAGGGCCCAGGGAATGTGAGATATTAATACCAGGAGACTATATTACGCTTGCTAAAATTCGTGATACAGGTTTAGATGGGTGTTTTGTCAGTTAGAGTCCCTCCGTCAATGCCTACCCGCTCGGATTCGAAAAGCCTTGGACGAATTACCTGAGAGCCTCGACGCGACCTACGAACGCATCTTGCAATGTATCAACAAACAAAACAGGGAATTCGCCCACCGTATCTTCCAATGTGTTGCGGTCGCATGTCGCCCTCTTCGCGTTGAACAGCTGGCGGAATTCCTTGCCATCGATTTTGATACAGGACCAACTCCGACATATCAGCCCACGTGGCGCCCGGAAGATCCATTATTCGCCGTACTTTCCACCTGCTCTAGTTTGCTTGTCGCTGTCGAGGTCGAGGATTCGAAAGTTATCCAATTCTCTCACTTTTCGGTGAAAGAATTCCTGACGTCAACGCGCCTCGCCGAAGTCGGGGAAACGATTTTCCGCTTTCATCTTGTTACGACACACGCTCATACACTTGTCGCACAAGTGTGTCTGGGTATCCTGCTACATCTCGACGAAGGCATCACCAGCGACGGTCTGAAGAACTATCCCCTCGTTGAATATGCTGCCGAGCACTGGGTAGATCATGCCCGGGTTGGAGATGTCTCAGCAAGTACGCAAGATGAGATGAGACGTCTGTTTGACCCGAGGAACCCATATCTTGCGACCTGGGTCTGGATATTCAATCCTGACGCTGTTTGGCGTCAATCCAGGCGCTCTGCATCCCCGTCACAGCCCAGAGGAAGTTCCTTACATTATGCTGCTCTCCTCGGTCTCTGTGAATTGTCTTCGTTCCTAGTGATCGAATGCTCACAAGATGTGAATGCCCCCGGCTTACGTTATAACTGGACCCCATTACATGCAGCGTCGAAAGGCGGACATGTGGAGTTCGCTCGTACTCTCCTCGAACGCGGGGCGAAGGCGGATTCCCAGGACGATGAAGAGTCGACTCCGTTACATCTTGCCTCCGGTGGCGGTCATACAGAAGTTGCCCGGATGCTTGTCGAGCACGGTGCGAATGTGAATGCCCAGGACGATGACATGTGGACACCGTTACATCTCGCGTTGGAGGGTGGACATGTGGAATTGGCTCGGGTTCTTGTCGGATTCGGCGCGGATGTGAATACCCAGGACGATGACAGGTCGACTCTATTACATCTTGCGTCTCAGGCCGGACATGCAAAATTTGGATGGCTACTCATCGAACATGGTGCGGATGTGAATGCCCAGGACAATCGCAAGTGGACCCCGCTACATCTCGCGTCTGAGGGCGGACACGTGGAATTTACTCGCATGCTCATTGAGCAAAGTGCGAACGTGAATGCCCAGGACAACGACAACTCGACTCCGTTACTTATAGCGTCTAGGGGTGGACACGCAGAATGCGCACGGGTTCTCGTTAAGCATGGCGCGAAGGTGAACACTCAGGACAAGGACAAGTCGACTTCGTTGCTTATCGCGTCTCGGGGCGGACACGCGGAATTCGCTCGGCTGCTCATTGAGCATGGGGCGGGCGTGAATGCCCGGGACAAATACAAGTCGACGCCGTTGCATTTAGCGTGTCGAGGCGGACACGTGGAATTTGGTCGGGTGCTCATCGAGCATGGCGCGGATGTGAATGCTCGGAGGGATGACATGATCACGCCGTTACATCTCGCATCTCGTAGCGGACACCTGGAATTCACCCGGTTACTTGTCGAACATGGTGCGAATGTGAATGCCCACAACAATTCAAAGTCAACTCCGTTGCGTTTCGCGTTCGATGGCAAACATGTTGAATTGGTCCCGATGCTCATCGAGCTTGGTGCAAATGTGAATGCCCGGGACAGTGACGAGTCGACTCTGTTGCATCTGGCGTCTCGGGGCGGATACGATGAATTTGCTCGGGTGCTCATCAAACATGGCGCCAATGTGAATGCTCGAGATAACCACGGGTCGACTCCATTGCTTCTCGCGTTCGATGGTGGATATACAGAATTGGCTTTGTGGCTCATCAAGCATGGCGCTGATGTGAATGTCCCGGACAATGACCAGTCGACTCTTTTGCATTTTGCATCTCAACATGGACAACTGGAATTAGTTCAGGTGCTCGTCAAACATGGCGCCAATGTTAATGTCCAGGATAAACGCGGGTCAACTCCGCTGCGTCTCGCATTCGATCGCGGATATATGGAATTGGTTCTGTTCCTTGTCGAGCATGGCGCGGATGTGAATGTGCAGGTCGATCATCACAAGTCGACTCTATTGCATCTTGCATGTTGGCACGGACATGTAGGATTCGCTCAAGGTCCCGTTGAGTTCGGCTCGAATGTGGATACCCTGGATGTTGAAATGTTGACCCCATTGCACCTCGCTCATCAGCCGAGACATGTGGCGTATGCACTGTTGTTTATCAATCATGGCTCGCAAGTCAATGCCCGGGACGAGTACGGGTCAACGCCATTGCATAATGCGTGTTGGGGAGAACATGTGGATCTCGCTCGGATGCTCATAGAGCATGGCGCGGATGTGAACGCCCGGAATATTGACGGCAGAACTCCGTTGCATCTTGCGTCCCTAGCCAAAAATGAGCAATTGGTTTCGATGCTCATCGAGCACGGTGCGGGTTGGAATGCCGGGTTAGATTGACTCGATTTTGGCCCATGAAGAAGAGTGTCATTCTCAGCACACGGAACTGGGCAATGACACATGCCAATCATGCAGGTGCGTTATCGAAATTGTGTGTTAGTACCGTGCTCAGATGTTGCGAAATGCCAGGTTTTAGGATGCCATTTGGCGTCTCGATGTTTGGGAATGATACTGTGTATTTTATTATGAAACTGTGAACATGCCGTTCTAGCCATTTAACAAACTCCCCAATCCCATGTCTTCCCGTTCTCGGCATTCCGATGTGACTCACAACGATATGGTTCTCGCGTCGGATTGAACGCGATAACGCTCTGGTTAATGGGGTAAGGC
The DNA here is from genome assembly GCA_003316435.1 of Russula virescens. Taxonomy (NCBI): domain Eukaryota; kingdom Fungi; phylum Basidiomycota; class Agaricomycetes; order Russulales; family Russulaceae; genus Russula; species Russula virescens. The sequence continues at coordinate 9,099 of QFEY01004490.1, read as the reverse complement.
GAAAAAAACTATCGGCATCGTACTCCGTACTCTGGTACTGCTCCGTGAGTATTTACTTGTCGCTAAGTTAAAGTCCATCATCGATACACTGTCATCAAATTTTGATGGAACCAACACGCACGCATGTCAATTCTGCGATTGCGACCCTCTTCGTCATCGCCTTCACTCCGACTAAAAACGAATCTCACTGTAAAAGGGTTTTATTTCTACACTGACGCGCGCTCCGGTAATTTCGTTACAACTTGTCAGTAAGTTTCGATCGTCACTCCCTGAAATGCTGAAGTGGAACTGTTGGGCTCTTGAGGCAATCCCCTTCGGAATGGATGAATGATATATGATGCATGTCATGGCTCAAGCTTTGTTGGAGGGTACAATCATGACACAAGGGTACCCCGGAATGGGAGCATCTATCGTTACGTAAGTCTAAGACATCGGCAAAGGTACAAAATCATTTGCGGCACAGACGATGCTTGGTCAGAAAAGCGATCGTCACCTTATCGAGGAACAAAGTCAAAAGTCAGAAGCGACCACAGTAAACACAGCATCTACGACAAAGGAAAGATTCAAGTTTACTCGAATAAACGAAGGAAAAGCAAAAGAGAGTATAAACGAATTCTGGTCTGACGAGTTAAGGGTCCCCAGTCTAGCTGTTCGGAAAGCGTCTCATATGTCCATATGTCCGGGTTATTTGATCTTCCGGCCAAGGCAAGCATGTGTCATGCTACCATTGTAAACAGAATTCGACGGGCCGAGCTCACAGGCGCTCGAGAGGGACATGCTCGAGGCCGTAGATCCTCGCTGGCGCGAATTCGTCATCGTACACCTCCGAGTCGACTTCGGATTGATGATGATGGTGGGACGGGCGTCCGTATACGCAGCTGCTGCTGTCGAGCGCTGGCACGAGTCCGTTCAGGCAGCGGCGGACGATGCATTCGCCGTCCAAACAGGAAACGTCGGCAACGCCGGGTATCGCAGTGCAGTCCTTGCCCTTGGGAGAATACGCGTTGAGAGGCACCACGCAGCCGCCACCTGCAATAAATCACAAGGGAAGAAGTTGGTCAGTTTAATCAATTAGGTGGTGTTAGGGTGGCGCCCGCCATAATACTGTAACAGTAATATTGACTATGCCGTCCAGTTACGCAAAGCACCAGGAACCCAACCCAGATAGGGAGGCGAAATTCACTCACAGCTTTCGAGATCGCGCTCAGTATTGATGCACTCCCACGCGCGGGGGCCACCCCCATAGACACCACATGCCGCCCAACCACGTCCTTTCTCCACGCAAGTGCCGCTGCCGAGCCAGCGGCGTCTGTCCTCGTGCGGCCGTTGCGAGGGACATGTCCCCTTGGCCTGGCACTTGCCGTTGCAGACTTCTTTGGACTCATCACATTTGCAGTGTCTGGGATTGTTCGACGGATGAGGCGTAAATCCGTCCGTGCACTGAAATCCGCAGGGGTTTCCATCGACACAGGCGGGAGTGCTGTGGTCCGGGAAGTGGCATTTTTCGGGGGCGGCATCATTGATCTGTAAGACCAAAACAAATTTGATCAGAGACATGGCATGGATGTTGACATATCAATAACTATCAACGAACCAGCGACGTCAAAATCTGAGTGACCGTAGTTTGTCCGGCAGTGTTGACGGCCAGAATCCCGACCGCGTCGGCTTCAAGGAAAAGGGATATGCCTGACGTACAGAGACAGATATCTATCGATGGATCAGCAAACAGTGAATGGCCCCAACATAAAATGTTGAGACGACGCACCAAGCTTGCCAACAGCAGTTAGTACCCCCAGCGAATCTGGGACTATGAGATCTACGTCGAGGGTCGCGCATACGTCGGTGGGGTCGCGCACATCATCGAGGCGGGATGCACGAGCTGCGACGAGTAGGCCGAAAGCAGGGAGAGTACGGAAGAGACGCATGGTGCGAGCGAGTCAAGAGGAGGGGCCAGATGGGAAAAAGTCAAAGGGACGCCGCTCGTCTTATAACCCCAGCCATTCGAAGCGGATTCTCTGGAAACAGACTCAATGAGGAATTGAATATGAGCGCGTTGTTGCTTTACCATACTGCATCTCACGGCCAAACGGGATTAGAGTTACGTAGTGTGTTCGCGCGCCATTCTTCGCGTATTTGCTTACTAGTTTTGATGGGCGCAAGGTTCAAGCCAAAAAAGGGAAAGATGGCCCACTGTCGATGTTCGTAGCTCACTTACCTGAACGCACCCAGGATCTTGTCGTCGACGACCACGACGAGCCACGTTTTGACGCCACGACCTTCGTAATCAAGGATGAATCCCCGCATGTCCGCTACATGCTAGAGACTCTACGATTTACGATTTCCCTGGCGTTCACCGGCGCGCTTCGGTCCGAGTCGCTGGTCTGATTTTGAGCCTTCATCATTCCAGGTGCCAATCAGTTCTTCTATTCCTCCGTCATCATCAACCCGGTACGTTGCCCTTCATCGTGTCTCCGAGTCAGATTTGATCCCCGTCTTTGAGTCAAGTCATATACAAGAACAGATGGTCCACCAGCTTGTTGACGTTGACTTGCACCTATCAACAAGTTGTGTGCCCGTTTTCTGCTGAATGATTCCCTCTTCGGCCCCTCGCTCAACTTGAGGTCTTTTTCTATCAAAGAACTGTCACCATTTCATGGCTGGCGTTACATAATCAACACACGCCGTAAGCGCTGCTCGAGTTGACAGATCATTTTGGCTCTTACACCTCCTTTCCTGTATTCAGACCGACACATTACTGTATTGCTGTCCAAAAATTTGCCCGACCAGTCTCTCGTCTTCTAGGCGCTGCCACCTTCTGGGTTGGTTTCTTGCGCAAGGTATGACAAGGTCATGTCGCCACCGATTGGGTTTCTCCATCGGTAAGACTTGCAAGCGCATCTTCGCTCTACCGAACAAGATTTGGCATGCAAACCTTGTCACAGCCTCGCCGTTCAAACATCATGCATAACAAGGAGTCCTCGCGTACCGATTCTTGTGGTGGTATTTCAGGCGAGTACTTCCCATACGTATTCTCATTCTCTACCCTTCTGGAGCGGTGTTCCAGGGGGGGGTGAGTTTTGACTGTTCTACCTCGGGGATCAGCGGTGGGTCTCTGTAATTACCGAAAAGCACGGCCGTGCGCTTAGTATGAACCGACTGACTAACTGAGTTACACAGAGTGGCGTTTTTGACAAAGAAGGATCCGCAAGCTGTGGGCTTTCCTGTGTACAAAGCACGTGGAAGGCTATCGAGGAGAGTATCGCTCAAATCTGTATTTCATCCGCGCAACCTCCGCTGGGTCAACCGTCTACGCAAGTGCTGGAAAAGTTAACGCAAAGTGAAGACAATGATGACATGAAGGGGGGCGACAGGGAATCTGACAATGCAAAAGTCAGGTTTCTAACGTCCGGAGGTATTTATTCAAGTAAAAACCTCATTCCTTACTCACTTCCCATATATCAGTGTAGAGAAGTGAGAACGCGGGAATCTGGCGATGCTGGCTTGTCGACGATTAGCGGGTAAGTACCTAGTAGGCCCCGCCTCGTGTTGGCTCAGATCTACCCACGCTTACTCGATGCGACCAGCGACGTCCACCTTCAGAATGTCGAGGCGAAGCACATTCAGCGCCGTCCGATTTGGAGGATATCATACTCCAGAACAGTACTGGGTTCTCCAGTGATCCCCTGAGCTTGCCCGTTTGAGTTCAAGGTCAATGATGGGTATGATGCAAGAAGAATGTGTGTGGTACTGGTGGTTGCAACCAAGGGCAATCGCTGGTTGATTGTCTGACAAGATGTTAATGGGTTTGTCAAGTGGCTGGAACCTTCACCTCCGGCTTTTAAGAGAGCCTAGTGATCACGTGCCGATCACGATATTCACCCTCCCACTGCATACACGCGCATTCATATGCACACGCATCCGCGCCGTTGCCATCCGTGTGTTTGCCTTAAGTTCATATTGGTTTTTGGTTTAACATCACCAACATCACCACAGAACTGATCACTGAATACGCCCTCCCCGGCTGGCCGATTGCGATGATGCCGTTCAGGATGTGGGGCTATCCAGTCATGGGCCAGGCGCTACGGTTCATAAGCGACTTCTAGCCCCCGATGCTGTGCAACTCGCCGTGCAAGTAACGGTATTATTCCTCAGGGTCCGGAACTTCGTACTGCCGATCACCCAGACGGATGGTATCAAAATGGGCACATGGCCTCGGATTTTTACAGCTCTTGGTCTAAAGTGGCTGGGCTTCATTACGCCTTGCGTCAGGTCACGGAGATGGCTACATCGTGCCGCCAAGAATGCGAAAGTAGCTTGATACTACTGTAGTCATTGAGCAGTCGCAGCGTTCCGCGGACGTGGTTGAGAAGAATTTCAGGGTCCGACGTATCATCAGTCATGATGATGGTGTACTACATACACATGTGCACGTTGTGTGGGATGTCTTTCCGTGTGCGATCTGACGGACCGTGTCTCACAACTAACCTATATCTTCGTAGTACTTTTCTCCCCAAGACGACACACAGTCCTCAGGCTATCGAGATGAGACCCCGCAATCACATGGCCAAGCAATCCTCGCATAGTCATATCCCAAGGCCCTTCCGCCCTCTAGTCACCTTGCTGTTAAATAGTCTTGGCCAACGTATTCTCCCTGGGAGTGGTGGCCGACGTAGGTCTTTTTCACGGTCTCCGTAACAACCACTGAGAATCCAGGAACTGCAGGTCAAGTGAAGGTGACAATCGACATCCTGCCTGATGATGTCCTCCTGGAAATATTCGCCTTCTGTGTCGAGGGACTCTTCCATATAATCGAACGTCACGAAAAGACATGGCACATTCTTGTTCATGTCTGCTCACGATGGCGAAGCATCGTCCTTACGTCACCATGTCGTCTGAATCTACGAATTCGTTGCACAGGAAAAACACGGGTGAAGGACGCCTTGGATCTCTGGCCAATCCTACCTATGGTGATAACGACCAGCGGATGGGAACTTTATGACCCGTCGCAAGTAAACGACGCAGACAACATAATCGCCGCTCTCAAGCACAACGATCGTATTTGTCAACTCTCGCTCTCGGAATTATCAGGTTCTCTATTGGAAAGGTTCTCTATTGGAAAGGTTCTCTATTGGAAAGGTTCACAGCAGTGACGCAGGAGTCTTTGCCAGCTCTGGCTCATCTTCATCTTTCCACACACTGGGGCGAACTGCCGGCGGTACTCCCCGAGCAATTCTTTGGGGGATCTGCCCCAAGCTTACGTTCATGCGTCCTACGGGGCATTGCGTTTCCGGGAATATGGAATTTACTTTTGACTGCCAATCAACTTGTCAGCCTCGTCATTTTCGATATTCCTCATTCCGACCATATTTCTCCCGAGGCGATGGTCAAATACCTCTCCGCGATGCCCAATCTCGAATCCCTTTCTGTTGGCCAATCCCCCCGATTTCACCCTGACCGGCTTGACTCGCAAAACCGATGTCCGCCTCAGGCTGTGCTGACACGTGTTGTACTCCCTCGTCTCACTAGATTCAACTTCTACGGATTTAGCGAGTACGTCGAAGACCTTGTCTCCGGGATCCACGTCCCTCTACTCAACAATGTCCGTGTAATATTTCTAAATCAACTGATATTCGACACACCTCGACTCCACAACCTCCTGGGTCGTACAGAAACGTTCAAGGCACCTGATCGAGCAATTGTGGAATTTCGGGAGCGCGCTGTCGAATTCGTACTCGAATCTTTATCCCTCTGGCTGACGATTAATTGCTCAAGGTTAGATGAGCAGCTCTCGGCGATGGCGCAGTTCTGCAATTCGTCCTCACCGCCTTTCTCCGAGGTGGAAAGCCTCCAAATACGCCAGGATCAATACAGGGGATCACACTGGCAAAACAACATGGCGGACTCTCAGTGGCTGGAACTCATACGCCCATTTTCCGCTGTGAAGGATCTGTATATATCCAAGGAACTTGCGCCTCATCTTGCCCTTGCCTTGCAAGGGCTCACTGGGGAAAGTGTTACAGGAGTGTTACCTGTGTTACAAAATCTTTTCGTAGAGTGGCTCCAACCTTCAGGACCTATACAGGAAGCCATAGAACGATTCATTATCGCTCGACGACTCTCCGATTGCCCTGTAGCCGTCCATAGTTGGGATGGAAAGTCGTAAAACTTTGACCGCCCTCACTTTGTACTTTCACGCTATAATTGGTGTTTTCTATTTACGATTCACCATTCTCCTTTACACCCCTTCTTTCATCGTTGAGACCCCACTTACTGTACTTTTCCGACAACTGCCGGTAGCTTGTCCGATTTCGTTGCCTGGTATACGCCGTTACAGTCAGTGGGCTATCAGAACGGTCATCTCGTGAAATACGACAAATCAGGTGAATACTGCACTTATGTGATGACGCCGTTCAACTCCTTGCGTGTATGGGCTTTTGTACTGTATGTCAGTTTAATATGTTGTGTCGACATTAATGTGTTCAGCATTCATGTACATCATCACGAATCGGCGTGATCCTGGCCATCGAACTGACAAGCTGGGTCAAACATCATCACAAAGGTGATTACTTGGATATGCCCTCCCGGCCGCTCAATCGCGATGTATCTTGACAGACTGCTTTCATCCATGTACGTAAAGTAAATGATGTATACTGTCGTTTACCCACATGTCGGATAGCCCGGACACGATCCCAGACACAATGCCTATGCTCAACACAAAGAGCTAATAAAATAATTTAAATGTGGGGTGAAGGTAGCTATTCATAGCTTTCAATCCCAAGTTTTTTGGAGCAACAAACCCAGAATTGAGGTGACCAGCCGTGACTGACTGGATCCAGGGAGCTGTCCGACATGTGGGTAAACAACAGTAGTGTCTAATCGACGACGTAAAAAGCTCGCTTAGCATCTTAGGCTAATACACGTCACCACACTTGACCGTCTAAATCATAGCCTGGGGTGATTTTCTTGGTCCGTATAGGTGAGTAGTGACCGATCGAGGTGAGAGGAATGAAAGGGTACTACAGAGGTATAAATAGCGGAGCTCATTATTATAACCATTCCAGCGATTGACAGCGCTGAGGGTGTGGTATGGAAAAAGATGAGCTCAAAAATGACGGCAAAGACAACCTATAACAGTTGGGACATATCGAAAGGGCCGAAGAGTAGCAAACACACTGAGGTATAAGTTGCGAGAGTACCGCGGGAAGCTGTCTCCCGCTGTAGACCCATGGCCAAAAGTGTCTTTAAAGTTTGGGAGCGTCAGAACCGGCCAAGTAAATGGAACACATCAGACGTCACACCTGTGCCGTAAAGCCCAGTAGGCTGATAAGAAGCAGCATAACAATCCTCAAAGTATCCGTGGGTATAGCCGGCGTAATCTTAAATACTATCATGCTAAAGAGCATTAGGAGGTTACTTCGGGTGGGAAAGATGAGAGTCATACCTTATCGTAGATGCAAACACGCATTCCATGAGGAAGTACATCATAGAGTGAAGCGGGTGTGCCCGTTTCCCAATGGCACGGAGGAATATGTCTGTGGAGGTAAAAAGGGATAAATGAAGAGGGTGGATGAACGGACACCTACAGGTACCAGTTTGCCCCATGACGCCAAGCAGACCTGCGCTATATAACCACATGAACAGGACATTCGCATACGGAATGAGATGCCACTTTACGCGACAGATAGCATTCTTTGTTCAGGCATCACCGCATCGGATGGATCCCCTGTTGGGTTATCAAAAAGGAACTGCGGCCTGGCAATCAGAATTACGCCAAAAAAACTGCATGCTAATGTTTCGTTGATAACGATCATGGTAGGATGACCGTATGCCTACCTCCAGAAAACATCTGTCTGAGAGAAAAGGGTTCCTTGAGGAAGACTACCCCTGCGAACCCTGTGAGAATCGGCGCGATGAATGTCACTACTGTCGCATCCGATAACGATAGATGCTGTAGGGAGAAATACAACCCAGAAATACCAACAAAGCTGGAAACACGACCTGAGAGAAAGTCCCAAAAGGAATATGCAAGATATGCTACCCTGAGAAACCTCGAAGTGCCAGCAATCTCCGAATACCCTTTGGGCCAAGCAGTGGTTCTGGGACCTTCCGCCAAAACCTGGGAATGATTAGAAACGGGATCGGGCTACATCATGAAAGAGGAGTACATGTATGCAACGGCGCAGACATATGCTATGACCTTATAACCGCGTTCAGCGTCTATATGCGTGACAAAAGCCGGGATTGAGGCACTCACCATTCTGACCCATATCACCTATAAAGGACGATTTGTCACGAAGTTAGTTTGGAGGATGACATGCCGGAACGGAGACATACTTCTAATATTGGTATGGGCTCTTCAATGCTGTTGAGCCATTTGACAGAGAGATTCGTCGCAGAGAGGAAGAACTGAGAGGCCGCAACAAGCAGCAACCCGGCATTTCTGTCGAAGAACGTTGCCACCATGACCCAGGAAACCGATCTTCCAGACAGCAGCCATTCCAAGCGATTCCTATGAGCGTATTCAATTCGGAGTAGTGGGGTTGTCTCATCCGGATCAGCCAGGCCATCTCTACCAGCAGTTAGTAGCGCGGGCTCAGAGGAGGAAAGCGGTCCACACCGTTCTGCGGTATCAACCAAGTTCGAGGCGGCCATGACGAAGAAGCCAGCAGCGGCTCGAATCACTGTGATGAGATGCTGCAGCTCAAAAGTTTTCGTACAAACGTGTGCGAGGGCTTTCAATTTGTTTCCCTCCCTGGGCAACGAGAGCAAGACAAATAAGGAAAAACTGAATAAAGCGGCATCGATAACAGATATACAAGGCTACATGGGGTTCTGCGTACTAGGTGCACGTTAATGGGATTGAAAGAAAGAAAGAAAAAACATGCAAGGCTTTTATCGGCAAGATATGTAGCGCCGCATGAGGGAGAGGAATGGAGAAGGTCATTCAGTTATGATTCATGTCAAAGCGACGGACAAAGGACTCCGAGTTCCGGCTATGCCCGTCGGGCCGCCGCGGAGCTTTGCGGTCATCTCTTTCTCTCCGACGAACGGTTATCCCCACTTTAAGTCCGGCACGAGCTCAGTAACGGCCATCGCGCT
>QFEY01004483.1:0-41529 GCA_003316435.1 Russula virescens | reverse complement strand
GCTTACGGGTGTCAGCGGCAAAATCATCGTCAGAGGCAGCGCCGTATTCACGGGCTTCATCTTTGTCAAGTGAAAGAGGTATGTGAGCTCTCCGGACTTTATGCGATTGGTATTCATATACGTCCGACCTCGCAGGATTCCGGAAACGATTAGGACGTCGTCTTGATGCTGAAGAGTGGGAAGACTGAGACGGAACTGAAGCTCGTTGGTTTTTCGATGTTTTTGCCATCGTAAGGATTTGAGGACTTCACCGGGCCGGACAATGTCACATCTCCGGTTTACGCAACTCCGAATCACTCACTGGCAGTTACGCTGTCGCAAGCAGCTGTAATTTTTTACATCTTAGTCTTTGCCGTGGCGGCATCTCAAAAAATGTGTCTAGAGGATTGCAAAGATGTATGACGAGCACAATATTTGGGTGGGTCTAGTAATCTAATCTGAGTGTGAGCCACCGTCACGCAAACGTAAACCACCCGAGGCCCTGTCCCACTTACCTGTCTTCGTCCTCCGCCTTGTTGTCACGCACGATAGTCCCATCCTTGTCCTCCACCATGGGCTGACCTTTCTATCTTTTAGCCTATATCAGAGGTCTAGGCTCCCCCTGTTGGAGATGCAATCTGTCACAAAGTCATGGTCAGCTCCCAAAAAGGAGTAGCCAATATGAAATGACTAAGAAGACAAGAGGCAATCCACAGCCACTCCCTGAGGCTAGGTAGCTCAGTGGTAGAGCACCTGGTATATATTCAGTAGGCCTGGGTTCAATCCCCAGTCTGGCCATGTTCTTAGGCTGAATATTTGCAACACCCCCTTCTTTGTCACCCCCTTCTCTGTCAGTTGAAAAATGAAGGGCATTGACACCAATAGACTCAGGCTATTCAGGGTCCAACTGCCTAGTGGTGGGGACCTCGAGCAGTTGGCTTTGCAAGTTTAGAGAGTGGAGCTAGATGGTCTGGGTCTCGAGCTTTCCAAACTATTCCCAGTGGATCCTCAGAAGCAGACAGTCAACATCCTAGTAGAAATACTGAATATACTGAATATCAGTAAGTGAGTCCCCCTATAGACATGTTCATCTTGTCATTGAATTGCACTCTGCAACATAGTCTGCTGGTTCCATCTACTTTGGCGAATATAAGCCAATACACAAAACTTCAAGAGAATGAAAAGGACCGTATCCTCAATAACCGTCCCAATAAGGGTGTTCAAATCCCCCTGAGGTGGATAATGACGTCAACCTCACGAAACTCGAGGCTGCCATGAACAAACTTTCAGATCTGATGTGCCGGTTCTATGACAATGAGAGTCTACGACGCTCAGTACTCATCGACTCATCCCGCTACTTTCGACTCGCTCTCCTTCCGGCGACCAGTCTGCCAGATCTATACTCTATCGAGCCTTTTGGGCGGCTTGCGTGCTACGCTCCAATACCCACTGAGACACTATCCATGTGGTGTGATAAAAAGTCTGCCCATCACCCTATGAAACGAAAACATACCACATGTAGAGGAGATACAAGCATGGCCGCCAAATGCCACCACTGGTGAACTGCTCAAGTTCAGCATTTCGTATGTGCATGGTCAAGACCTGAAGCGATGGAATGAGAGCCGGTTCATATAAGTTGACAAGATGCAAGACAAATGTGTTTTGGTCAAGTTTACTCCTTCATACTGTGTTTGGCTCCATCACTTCTGTGCTGAGTGGGGTCACGCGCCGAAGTTATTGGGTTACGGGACTGTGCCAGGAGGGTGGCACCTCGTGGCCATTGAGTACCTCGAGCTGACTCATCTACCTGAGCACTACGCTTTCGCATGTCCGCTCATGGTCAAAGTGGGAAGAGAACCTCACCAGTCTTGTGGCGAGCTTCCACGAAGCAGGGTATATGCACGGAGATTTGAGGGCCGCTAACTTCATCGTCCCGGACAAGGAACCAGAAAAGATAATGCCAATCGATTACGATTGGAGTGGAGAATCCGTATTTTTCCCAACTCGACTCCTCAAACCGGAGTTGACTATGGGAAATGAGATGAGTCGTCTCGTGATCACAAAGGAGCATGTTTTCAGAGCCACTCTAGAGAAGTTGAACCCGTCTCCTTTTTTAGCAAACCAACCTCCAGGTGGGCAACTAATGGACGTGTCGTGACGTGTTCCCCGCTCTTTGTCTCTCGTAGGCCAATGAATGGAAAAGCACATCAGATCGATGAGCCATCGTCTCTGTGACGCTCTAGGTGATGTCCAAAGAAGGCATGTCGACACCGCTGGTGAGGAGGCCGCCAATGCATCCGTGGCTATCATTGATAACAGAGCCTGAGTCACCCTAAGTATCAGATTTGAGGCCTTTTTGAGGCCTTGAGGTCTCGCGGTAGGATAGCCCACTCTTCTGACTCGGAGGTCTAGGTATTGTCATTGTTGAAGTACTTTCGGATATAGGAGTATCTACTCTTATGTCAGAAATTACGTCGAGTCGATAATTAGTCTACATCTAGAAGAATGCGATCCGTTTGTTATCGTAAACTACGCGTGGTTCTCTGGGTTATCGAACCCTCTCATCGTACGTGTCGTGCTCCCGGGTCGTATCTCCCCCAACCCCCCCGCCCGCATCTAGTCTGCCACCACTTACACGAAATTTTTACACGTGATTTTGTGGTTGTCGAGCCCCCCAACCCCCGTTGTGCTGTACTCCGTCCCTTCATAAGTTCTAAGGAAATGACTAATGTTGAAGTGTATAAGCATCGAAACCCTGACTGCTAGGATTTTTATCTTTGGTCGAAATCGCTGTGATATCTAGTCTAGATACACAAATTTCGTCGAGGAGGTTGTACTGTAGCGTATAGCGTCCTGGGTATTATACTCTACCTCCTACTTTATCCGTGCGAGGATAGGAGCCCAGTAATCGTCGCCTGGGTCACACTTTGCAAGCTTGTCGTAGTCGTACCATGTTATCACACTCGTCGAGTTTGCGACGATCGCTCGTTGAGCGTACGAAAATACCCCTGCAGACAGAAGGAACTGCGTCCTTGCACGCTTTGGATCGGGTTCGAGCGCAGGCTTATGGGCGATCAACAGCTAATTTCATGTTAGTAAGTTTCAACGAACGACGCGGAATATCACAGCTGACTGTATCAGGATATTGCACGGGCCTACGGAAGTTGATTTGAACGGATTTGAGAATGAAGGAAACACCCTGCCCTCGAACGAACGCATCAGCTTGAGCGGGCCCACCAAGTTCCTCCCCGACGGAAGATATCCAGCGTATGCGGCCAGATTCGATGAATCGGACTGGGGGAGTGTGAAGATGAGGCAGGGGAATTATGCTAAGTCTGGTAAATACGCACGATATCTGACATTATTCACGTGTCTGGTAACAGGCGAGAAGGTGAGACGTTCTATGACACGAGGGGAATAATCTCATACTGGAAGGCATCGTGGTCTCCCCAGGCAATGGGTTGTTCCCAAAAGCTAGTGGAGTCAAACCCACGGTCCTCAAAGTACACGCGGCCCTCTTCTGCAGCGGACAGGATTGATGGCTGTTCATCTGGAGATGCGGGTCCTTGTGAACCTTCAGGAATATGATACGGAGAGGTGGGATCGCGAAAGGCTGCTTGTAGGTCCTGTTGAGGAATATGTGTTAAGGAAGAGAATAGAGTGAGGGTAATATTAACCTGCGCGTATCGATGATGAACGTCTTTTAAATCTCGAATAATAGACGAAGGTCCTCGCAGGACTCAACATTCTCAGAGGTGGTCTAAGGTATTTTCTAGGCTGACGGAGAGGCGCCGGAACGGTTTCTTTGTGAGTCACGTGATGACAAAGGTCGATACTACATGACTGGTAAAGGTAGTAGGTACAAGACACTTCCTATACAGCACATGCCAAAGCTGCACGCTCGGAACATGTAAACAGACTACTTCAGCTTCTTCTTCCTGTAGAAACATGAGTAGGAGTAATATGCGAGTTATAAGTTCAACACTGACGGGCGAAGCTGGGAAGAGTGTCCGCATGAGCGTTTCCGGCAATTGGTTGCACGGGGAGGAAGACGGGCGTAACATTTGCGGCAGATCTGCTTGTCGCAGTTATACTTGCTCGCGAGCACCTTCAGCGAGGGTTCAATGAGTCCACCACGGAGGCTTCACAGAGCAATATGAGATAGGTAGAGTTACCACACAAAAGTAAGCTTGCGTACCGAAGAACAAGGTGAAGGGTTGACTCCTTCTGGATGTTGTAGTCGCTTAGTGTCCTACCATCCTCGAGCTGCTTCCCGGCAAAAATAAGACGTTGTTGATCTGGGGGAATGCTGAACACGAATGAGTAAGCTGGCGGTGGAATGAAATAGACGGCTCACCCTTCCTTGTCCTGGATCTTTGCCTTTACATTGTCAACGGTATCAGAAGACTCCACCTCGAGGGTGATGGTCTTCCCTGTAAGGGTTTTGACGAATATTTGCATCTTGCGATTTCACTGGCACGCTGTTGAAGATATTGCGGGCGCGGAGGATGACAACGTCGGGTGGGCTTTTAAACTCTATTTGAAACCTGTACAGTTTCAAGCACGTGGCAAGATCCAGTTCCCACGACTTTGGTTCGTTTTCGTCTTCATAGTTCACGCTTTGCATGGTGAGTACACTATCCTCAAACAATTCTACGTATGGGTTGTTTCCCAATCCCCGTTCTTGATGATAAAAATTCGTTACTCAGCTCACTTTGATGCCGTTGTGCATAAGAAACGAATACGATATATTCACTGACTAATATCAAGCATTTCATGGACGATTTCCTAACCTCATGTTTTTCTTCCAGGCTCGATGCAGTGTCAATGAACTGCAGTCATTATTCCTACTTGTTCCCAGACTGCATAAATAATTGATTTTCATGACTTATTGTGAGTGTCACCTCACCTCCCCCTCCCTCGGGATGCAGAACTTTCTCTCCGCGATGTGTTTTTCACGTTGGGCTTATTTTCCTTCGGGAATGATTCAAGTCTCTGACCTCATATCCCTCGCCAGTCAAATGTTACATGGCTGACGTTGATGCTGCACAGACTACAGGGTACATTAATTATATTGCTTGCTTGTTTGTCATGTTCTGCGATTGGGTTTTGTAGTCGTTTGTTTGTAGTAATTTTGCGTGCGGATGCAACATGACGTATTAAGTTGCCCAGTGCGACGCGGTCGCGTTCTTCTGGTGTGTTTATCTCGAGCTACGGCTGCTATTGCAAATGACTCTCTACAATGTCCCAATCATCAAATCGGATTTTGGACGACCTAAGGACGAATTCAAATCCACCTAATGATCGAAGTCGGCCTATGCCAAACTCGGCATTACGGCTGTGTGGCCTTTAAGCGCGGACACCTGTCGACCACCCTGTGCGTGCCTGCCATCCACACACCATAAAGATCTCGCTCTAAATGTCCGACTTTCATCTCGTCGACGCTCAAGGATGGGAGTACGACTTGCAATCTGTGAGTGCACACAGAGATCTTACTTTCATCTACGATTTGACGTTAGTCGAAAGGTGTACGCTGGATATATGGGATATTTTCAGCTCAACGGCATACCTTGGCAAGTGGATGGATTCTCGTGTCTTTGAAGGACTGACCTTTGATTCTCTATGTATGTTGGAATAGGTATGAACGCTCCTGGGGCTATCTGTTCAACACTTTTGAAGATTTCCTATCCTTTTCGTGGCCTGTGATTACCGCCACCGATGCATACACTGGAAGAGCTCATATTGTCACAAGAATGACGTCGGTCGGTGCATTCGTGAAGATGATAAAGACGAGGTTTGGAGACACGTTGCCCTTGGTTGACAATGTCGTGAAAGTACATCCGTTTGAAACGCAACAACGACACCTCCGAACTATCTCCGATTACTCGTCCTACAAGAAACTTCATGCCACGTTGCGCGCCGTCCACCTCTCCGCTCTGAAGACACGTATCCGTCTCGGTGAGCCGAGGGCAATTCAGGAACTTTGGGACCTTCACGACAAGTCTTTCCTTGCCATCGATTTTGAGAGCTCGGAGCGGAACGCGGCTTCTGTTCTTGAATGGGGCTACGCAACAGTCCGCTGTGGCCATTTGGACGCGTAAGTAAGGAATCCGTACGCACATCGAGCAAATACAAACGCCCTACTTTTAGCCTAGGTGCATGGCCGCCGATTCCCGACGAGAATTACAGGTAGAGACTATCCGTATGCCAGTCTGAACACGCTTTCCCATATTCCATGCAGAAAGGGACACTACATTGTCAGCGAGTACTCCGATAGGGTCCGAAACAAGTACAATCCGACGTATCCTTGGCAGGTAGGATGGTCACGTCGACCATCTACTCTCCTTATGCCAGTTGCTAATTCGTCTTTGGCAGTACGCAGTAAGATAATCCCTTCTTTCCTTCTTCGAATTTACCAAGTCGCAAAAAATATCTCTCAGTTTGGTGAAAGTCAAGTCGTATCTAAGGCTAAGTTACCACAGATTATCCAGGCTGTCATCAGGTGAGGCAAACACCCTCCCGGGGTTGCACTCTTTTGATATGCCTGCCACAGCAGTCTCGCCAGTCCTGATTCTGAGACCCAGTCCAATAATCTCATTCTAGTTACTCACTCGGCAACGGAAGACCTTCGCCGATTCGAGGAGATGAAGATAAGTACGTATCACCCGTCAATTGGATAGCTTGTTTCCACTGACCGTGCAACTAGAATTACCCCACAATCTCTTGATTATTGACGTCACGGTCTACGAGAGTTGCCTATTCAAAGCGGGACTTCGCGGAGCGATGCTCGATGGGAAAACCGGTTTACCTCGCCAAACAAACTCGTTGCTGACCCTTCGTGCCATTCTCCACTCGCTCCATGTGCCCGTCAACTTCCCTTTACACAACTCCGGAAATGACGCCTTTGCTTGTCTTTTGGTCTTCCAGATGCTGGTTGACCCCAAGAATACCCAGGTCCCACCCCCTCGAATAAACCCAACGGGCATGGCGCTCGCGAGAAGTGCGACTTCGATGCCATTCCTCTCTCCTATGTTGAACCCTTCCATGTTGACTGCGGCCACCATGCCAAGATCTCAGTCGGCTTCCAATATTCCCCTTCTCAACATAGGGGATAGCCTCACGATACCACGCCAGTCACGAACTTTACCGAATCACTTGTCTGTGGTCGATACGGATGCGAGCGCCGGAATTCCTGATGAAGAAGGGAGGATTAAAGATACAGAAGACTCTTTGAGTAGTACATTTGCTCAAGCAACCATAGGGTAACCCGATAATTATGCCGTGATACCCTGCATTTCCGCATCACATCGCATGGACGGTTTGTCGTCATTAATTTCATATGCTTCATGTATACCGATCTTCATCATTTCCTGAATGCCCTGAACACTCGGACCTTGTCTTGTTGGCTCTGTCGTTACCTTCTTGTGTATACCTCATGTTACGCTCTTGGTCTCTGGTCACTACGATTGGTCAGTGTAGGCTTTGCCAAGTGGCTGTTGGTGCCGCTCTGATAAATACAGTCCATATGAGCTACCTTTACGTTGACGTGAAGCCAATTCGACCAAGGATGTCTTTCGGTTCAGGTTGGTCTCAAGGCCCCGAGAAACATCTAGATACCCTGACAGGCTCCAGACTGTGGAGCGAACTTGAGTTTGAATGAACGCAACTCGATGCCGCAATCCCGTCCTCCGGTCTGTGGTGACCGTGACTGAGCTCCTTCATGGATCGGCTCCTATCAAGCTGGCCCCACCTTCCACAATTCATTCAAAGGGTTCTTTGGGGCCCGAACAATGAAGAATACATATTCCGTCGCGTCTACTGAGCATGTATGATGGACGCCAACCGTCAGCAAATGAAACTGAGCCTGAACACACGAGCACATACGCTGGAATCTAGGAGAGAGTGAACTAGTTGACAAACTTTTCGTCAAAATCAATGCCCATCCGTGTCAGGTGGGCTGTGTGGCGCTTCTGAAATTAGCGCACATCCTTTGGAGTCCACTGATGATTTGGCCCGCGGTTCACCATGAAGTCCGTCTCGGCGGTTTTTCTGTCGTTCTACGGAGATAAGCCAGAGATGCTGGGGAGATCCGGAATCTCGACTCCACAACCCCAGAGTGCTCTCTAGCTTATAGTGGAGTCGGACAGAACCCCATGGATAGGGCCAGCATCTGAGGTGATCCGTTTCGTAAGGGTAATGCAGCAGCAGTAAGTCAGTAGTGATCCGAACCCGTTATCCTTCTGATTAGTACTTTCGCCGTTTCCCTATTGAAAGCATTGCAAATTGCCCGTTTGACAAAACAGGATTCTAACGTGTGCATCGCCATCATATTGCTGATGTACAACGGTCGGTGACACTCTACATGCGGTACCAATATTCTCATACGACAATATAGTTGTCAGTATTGAAGCTTGCATCTTCTGAGAATATCACATCCTCGCCGCTGTCCACTCGTGAGACAGATGCCACACGAACACCCACAGTATTTCCCAGACCCGCAAAAGATACTTTGACAGGGAAGAATGCGCTAACGTCGCTACCATTGATGGAGAATTCCAATGACCCTGATCGGTCCTCGGCTTTGACGAGAGGGGTGGTCCAATCAAGACGGTGACTCGACGGGTTGAGCTGCCATTCGCCAGAATGAGACGCCACTGTCGGATAAGAACCAGTGCTGACAAGTATTATAAAGCTTTAGCGAAGGCAATTAGGGTCGAAATCACCACTTACGGAAGCGGAATGGAGATAACGAGGTCATAAAGGGAAACATTCTCATTCTCCAATTCGTATTCGATATTGACATCGCAGGTGCCATCATTGGAAGGCGTTGGCCAGCAGTTGACTTCCCGAATCGAAGTCGCAAAGCCTGGTCAGAAAAGAATGTGATGGTAGCATGCTGGTGCACTCACTGGAGAGCGGAACATAACTTTCGTCCTTTCCCGCATACCTCCACTTCAACACCGCGAGGGATTGGTTGACGGGGAATCCACGCGATGGATCCTTAAGCGCAATGCTTCTTTCAGTGTTCGCAGAGAACTTCCCGACGTTCGGATGTTGCTTAAACTGAAGCTCTGGTCCAAATACGGAGGGCGATGGCAAGAGGAGAATTTTGATTCGGGAGAGTGACGGATCTGACACGTGAAGGCACATGTCTCCCTTCAGTTCGAGTGACTCCAGACCACCCTCCCGGGATAGAGAGAGCGATATATTTTCCTTTGTGGTGATGTGGATGCTGACAAAAGAGTCTCACTTGATACCCAGACAAGATGGAAAGAGGACTTACCTTTCGGGAGTGACCGTCGGGAGAGGATTCTTCGTTTCTTTCATTATACTAGGTTCAGGAGTAGAGGCAACGGGAGTAGTGGGAGCCGACATTTCCTCAGAAAGAAGGACACTCCCACCCAGAGCATCCAAAAGTTCGGCTTGCTTCGTCTTTTTGGCACCAAGCTTCATCCCCGACCCTTTGAAAGTCGGAGTCCGTAACGAAGAAGGAACAGGTGATGCGGTTCTGGCAGGGGTGGAGGGGCCGTCGAATCGTTGTGAAACCGGGGCATAGCCAGAGACGCCGCCACCGAGATAACTGCCACTGCCTGGCCCGCCGCCACCAGTGGCAGCGCGTCTCTGCTGCTCCCTTCTCTGCATTTCCAGTTGCTTGGCCCTACGCTTCAGCTCCTCCTTGGCCTCAGCTTCTTTATTCTGTAAAGGAGGTCATTCAAGACGGAAGTTGTTCGGTGGACCGCGCATACCCTGGCAATGATTTCCTGGATCTTTTCCTCGTGACTTTCCATCTCCAAGATGCTTCTAACCTGCATTAAGTTTACCTGCTCTCGGTAGCCCAAGCTCACAATCTCGTCAAACGCGCCAAGCAACTCGAACGAGTTCTTCGCAATTTCTCGTTGGTCTGCGCTACGGCACATATCTGACACAACACGAGCAAAAAGGTGCAGTGTCTCGATATCTTGAAGGATGTTCGAGGCTTTGTTGGTGATAAGAACGATATAAAGGTCTTCGAGGAGCTGGTAGACATAGCGAACTTCAGCCGTTTCTACAGAAGTGTGTTGCGTATTTGTGGGTATAAGCTTTGGAAAGGAGGCCAACAAAGCATCGATCCTTGTCCGCGACATATCCCTGAATTGTCGCGAGATCACAGCTGATTTCGATGTCGTGAGCGAAAGGCATCCCTTCATGTAAAATTGGGTAGCGCACCTTTACCCCCTTTGGTGCATATTGAAGCGGCGAGGACAACCTTTCTCACATAGCATCAGCGAATGATAGAAAAGACGCGAAAAAAATGTGGCACACCATGCTGAGATGCGCTCTAGTGTGAAGGTGAGAGTTAACAGTCGCGTGGCGGCTAACGGACACGTTCGCCGGCCCTAATGAGTCAGGTCAACCTCACTCACACTCACAGATTACTACATGTCATCAATGTACCTATATTGTATAGGACGTGTAGTTAATTGAAGTCATGTGCGCCATTGTTCTTTGTTTAACTTGTTACTGACTCTCGTTGGTGAGCTTCTTGGTCGGGTCACCATCCACCGTCATCCAGCTACATTCACAACTCCCGAATGCCACGGAGAGTGCTCTCATCTTTTGCTTTCCTCTACTGGCGATGACTATCAAGTTAGTCCATTCTATGTGGAGTCGCCGGTTTGTACCCTAAAGGTGCGAGACGCCCAATGCCGTCTAAGTCATCGTGTAGTCATTCCTTACGGGCATATTAACACATCACCTTGCTTCGCGAATCGGAACTGTGATGGTGAGATACCTACGCCATGAAATTGTAATCATCCTCTCCAATCTTAGGTGATAAATACGAACATCGGTACTGTCACGGGGCATAGACATCGGCAATTCACTCATCGTATGTGAAGGTAATTTCGGGGAATCCGTCCCTGTTTCCGGGGAATGAGATAGAAAGGCGTTCCGCTGTAGTGCCGAGGCTAATGGAGGCGACCATACCTTCGTGCCCTCGGTACCGCCTGCCGACATGGGTGTAATCCCAACGTTTACAGCCTCTCTGTCCGTCTCGCATTCTTTACCTATTTTGGCTTCCATCATAGGGGAGTCTTCCTCGCTCCTCCGTTCGTCTCTCCAGTGTTGTGTTGTTTAGTACGGCGCCACATGGTATTACACAATGTGCCGTGGTTCTGTACGAATCCAACCAGTGACCCTCCGAAGATATATGGGTCATCTGGATTCACATGCACTTTCTTGTGCGTGGTATATCCCCGAATCAGCACGCCTATTTTTCTCTGCTGATGAACGTGAACGACTCTGTTTAGATCGATATCTGAGAACATTCGTTCGAAGGGCGGGAGGTGTTTATTTTGCAAAGCCATCTCATGGGAGATCTCCGTATGTTCACGCGGAAGACGTCTCAACGTAAAAAACGGTGCCCGTATCTCCAAATTTTGTAACGGCGGTATGAACTGGAAAGGAATGCCACTCTTCTTCCGGCCGTCTTGAACCCGCAGAGTTGATCATGTGTTCCCAAAATTATACTTGTCACTCGACAATCGTATCATCGTCTAGACTGACTCTTAGCCACCGGAGCCTCCAACACCCTTTGTATGAGTTGGTTACCTTCTCAGTTGACTAATGTAGAGGCAGGAGGCACCAGGCCCAGGGGTCACTGTACAGTAGAGCTCCACTGTAAGGACTGACCTCTTATGTGACAAACACTTCTGACCAGATCTGACACCTGTCAGGTGGGCCGAGGGTGTTCTCTTTCATTTCCGGGCATGTTCGGCCAAGACTCATCCAGTGGCTGCATGACTGTTGCGAAATTCTGAAGAGCTCTGTGTGGAAAGGCCGCGGTCACGGTCTCTTTCAGTTCCCCAAACTGCAATCAATCGTAGGCCCTCGTGTTGCACCTTGGGTCGTCACACGACGTGAATGAATTATGATGGCACGTCTACGACGCCGACTGCGGGGAATACTCATGTGTCTCCGACTCAGCTCCTCTGTTGAACCGACTCTTGATAGATTATCAGCGCCGTATTCACGCAGGTTGGTAACGCAGGACAGATTATTGAACCCGATTAGCGCCGCGTGTCAGTCGTTCAGATATTTACGGCAACTCACCACAACTCCAGGTCCCACCTCGCTCAGTGCCTTCCGAAGGGTCGGCCACCATGCAGTGGCGACAAATCACCGACTATTGCCGATATCGAGGATATCTACCAACAAATATTATATGGGACGTCGTAACTGACCCTGGGCTAGGCCCTACGTCTGTGCCTATGTGCTCGGCGTGACTATGTGCCACTTCAAATTATATCTTGCGAGGCCAAATAACTGGATGATGGGGGCGCCGACAGATCGTAGGACGCATGAAACATACCTCAGTGGGTGTGAGGCTGTGCAGTTGCATTGAACATTCAGGGCATTGATTCGGCCGAATTACCTACATTACCTCGGGATCCTGGCGCAAGGTAATAGCTTGAAAGTTTGAAATCTTGAAGGTGATTTGGGTATGCTAGTTTTGGGAGCATTCTGATGAATGCTTTGCCAAGATCGTGCTAGTAGAGGACTACGTGACCAGATGAAACCGCAAGGCAAACCTCGAGGTGCACTCAGTGACTCGCGCCAGGGGCAGTGGCGCGCAGGGCTGTCCAGGTGCTCTCCTAGTCTACTATCAGTATCGGATTTTCAAAAATCCGCAAAGGCAGTACTAGGCAGCCCTGACAAATCAAGGATACAGTAGGACCACAGCCGAATTCTGCACACACCTTTCTGATATTCGAAACTAGCTTCTACGCCGGATAGCCGGGGGTCAGATGGTACCAGGCCGCCGCTCCCGAGGTATCCTCAAAGCCGGGAGATGGCGGCTAACTCGAAAGGAACTAGGTAAAGATATCACCAGCGCTTCTCTCCTACTCCACAGCCTCAGTGCGGGGCGGTATCCGGACAAATCACTATTTACTTGACGGCACGTGTTGTCCCTTCTTATCCTTGGCTGTTCAGCTCAAAATGTGATGGTGCCATGATACGTCCGCGTTTTCCGGCACGCGCGCGCGCGCGCGTTGAAAACAGAGAAGGATGGATGTCAGGAGCGTGTCAGCCCCCAGGTCATCCCCCGGCGGTTGGCATCAGGGACTAGCGGAAATCAGAAGTCCTAACCCCGTTCGTTTCGGAAGGAACCTGGAATGAAGCAATTACCTCGCCATCGACTTTTCTCGAGAGAACACAGGTGGGGACTGCGGGGTCATCCAGTGACCAAGTCGGTTTGACAAGATGCTTGCATGACCCTTCCGTATGGCCATCGATGTGCGCTGGCGTCTCATAAGCGAGCAGGCAAATTAAAACATCGCCTAGAAGACGTTGGGTTGCTTCGCCCTCCTTCCCCGATCTTGGAAGGAAAATCGCGGGAGGGCGTGTTGAGCAATGTTTCGAGGTATATCCGAGAATCCAGCTTGGCACCCGGGACGGACAGGAATGTTTGGTGGTGTGATGTGATGTTGACCTGTCTCGAGAACATGATCCTCCTTCACGGGTTTGAGTGGGTACCCGCACGGTGACTCTCGTCCGTGGCTTCCGTGGGGAGAACGGGAGCGAGGATCGGAAGGGATTTATCCATAATAGACGAAATTGGTTAATCCGGACTTGTAAGACGCACAGCACCGACTACAACTGGTGCCAAATAATTTTGCCACATACAGACCAATACTGTAATCATGATCATATCACCATCATCGCGGTATCATAGTAAATTTCCTGCGAAATTCCATGGTGGCTGAATGTCTACAATGCCTCGAGGTTGCATGACACAAATCAGTGAGCATATGATGTGGCGCATCAGGTTGGGTTAGGCGAGCGAACACGCATGTGGCTTCCAAAGGATGCACGGTAGCCCCGCAAGCCTTCAGAATTTGAATCACAGAAGGGATGGAAGCAAATTCAGATGAGCGGGGTCATCGTCTACGTGGAAGCGCCTGGAGCGCGCCGGCGTTGCAGCCCTTCTGCCCTGTGACTCTGAATCCAGGCGCGCCACCACCCTATCCAGGCACATTCCGCCTATTGTATTGTTTACAGTAATCCAGTGACGCGCATTGTCACCCATTTGGTCGTTGAATTATCAGCGAAATTGGTTCATTTTCCCATCTGGCCAACACTGTACACCTCCACATATGGTTAACCTCTCCCTGGTTCTCCACCCGAGCGCGGCGCGTATCCACTGCCAAACCTTCTTTCAAGTCGTTCCTTGATCTTGTCCATTATCCTGGTCAACACAACTGTCCCTTTTATTCCCTTTTCCCCGATCCGGTCAAATGCGGGTGCGGCCACAATCGGCCACAACCCGGGCAGCACATAAAAGCGAGCCCGAGTAGCCCTCATCGCTGTAGTTCACCAAGCACCCACCTAGTCTCACCACTCCACCTTGACCCACAATGCACGCCACATACCACACCGATTCTTCCAACGATCTCTCCGTCTCCGACGTTTTCATCCCAGTCATGTCCTCGCCAACCACCTCTCGCCGTCACCATACATCGTCTACGCGCGTCCGCTCCCGCGTAGGACCTGATAACGAGGGTTCCTGTGTCAACCATAGTGCACCACAGTGCTGCCACTGTGGCTATCGTGGATCTCATTCCCCAAACTGTCCGTTCAGCAGTGGCCGCCACTGAGCTGCTCTCCATATACCACGCTTTCGTGCAGTGCGTATTTCTCTTGCCAATGTTGTCTTCAGTTTTTGACCAGTTCGGATCATATAGAACTTCTTCTTCAGACATGAACAATGCGACACGCGACATTGTGATTCATCCTGTACCACCACCAAGCCCCTCGAGGCTCTCCGCAGACTCTATCCTAATAAATGCTAATGCAAATATCCATCAAGTCAGCCTGGCAAGAAAAGGTCATGAAAATGTCATGGACATAACGAGAGGGGAGTAGTTGAAGGTCCGAATTGGAGACGTCCACCGTTGTATCATATCGATAAGCGACGTGTTCTCGTTTCGAGCATTGTATGATCAACTTTTTTATCCTCCAAATATGTTGAGGCGAGTTAAGGGTATCGGCGCGATGGGCTATGCCGTTGCCGTGTTGTACGGGTGACGTCGTTGTTGACGCACGGATCGATCAGTGATCATTTCCCCGGAAGCTCTTACCAAAAGGAGTCACAAAACACGGCCGACGAAATGGCAAGGACACGTGTTGTCCATCCGCCTATTTTTATGTACCCCATGATCGAATCGATTAAGTCATCCTCATTGTTCTCTCCATTCCTTCGTCTCTCGCCAAATAAGATCAAAACACTCTAACTTTGAAGAGCATGTCCATCCCCTGACGTGAACATGAACTGGTTCAGATCATTGAAGTGAAAAGTCATAACGCATTCCATCGAGGTACTCCTATACTGGCTGGAAGAGGGGCCTAGGTTCAAGACGTTCATTTTCTTATGTCCTTATGGTTGTTTCGGTGGCTGTTTTCACCGGCGGGGCCAAATATTGTACGTCGTGCCGATCTCAAAGCGTGCATAAATTTTTTCGTTTCATAATTCATCAGATGATTTTCATTTCATTCCAGTAATTGTGCTCCAAACCAACTAGATTTCAAGTTACTCGTTCGGGATGGGGTTCGTTGCTCTTCCGGCGTGGTCGCGTCAATCTATGTAAGTTGCTCCTAACAAGTTGGGCCGATTTCCGGGATGCAAGTCATCCAAGTCTATAGTTGTTTCCGTGAATGGGATCGCAGCCGGGACTCAGTGGCAGTGGCGATGCCAACCAGCGACCCTATCCTCACGACCGAGCCAAATTTGCACTTCCCATAGCGAGGTGCCGCGGTAACACAAGGAAGCGGGCGAAAAGCAACTCAGTAATAGTCCAATCGTCCGAGCGATCACCTTCCATCGTGGCCTAAGATGTCTCCCAAGAGACCACCAGGGCTTTACTCCGGAACGTTGTCAATAGTTATACGAGTTGAATTTCATAATTGCTGCGAGAGCACATCAACGCATAGTAATGTAGGAATAATTCTCATGTCGAGGTCGTCTGCTGATGAATTCTAATGTCAGTCTAGCGACAGCAAGAAATGATCACTGCTGAACCTATCGACTCGGAGTGCGGCTAGATCACAAGAGACGCAGTGGCAATACTAGCCGAACGCAAACTGCAGCCAGATTAGCAGCTATATCCTCGGGAGCGCATGAAAGTCGGCCAAAGGAATTAATTGGTGTAAAATCAATTGAATCAAGCCAAGACATCACGGAATCGGCGGAAAGGGCTCGGGAGCTTTTCAGGTACGCCACCACAGATGACAGTTGTAAGTCCAATTTCGAACGCTGGCTTAGGAAAGGCAAGCAACCTCCCTGATTCAATCAACTTGCGACCTGGAGCAATCACCAATCACCCGTATTCAAATATCCATCACAAGCACAGGTTTTGAATATCTATTCCCGGAATGCGGGTATTTCGTAAGCCCACGGTTTGCCTATCGGTAGACTCGGACTTGGAATTCGTTGTGCGTGCTTTTTCGGTTTTGGTCATGCCGCCCGTCTGATGCATTTTTCTTCTGTACTCTTTCAGCTGCGGCAATCTAAACGTGGAAGGTGGCCGAACGCATTCGCACGTGGTGGGCGGGTATAAACACCGTCGTCCCTTGCCCCAAAGTCTCGACTCCCTCCTTTCTTTCTTCCCACTCTCACGACCCTCCCTAACTCACCCCAATGCGTTCCGCCCTCAGGTACTCACCCGCCCACTTTTGCGCATACAGTCCTCCTGACCACCTTCCTGTCTAGCGCAATTTTCTTCTTCCTTCCCTTGGTCGCTGCCTTGAGTAATTTGCAGGTCTCTACCGGTGCCACGTCTGGGGGTCAGGTCACCATCACTTGGACGCAAGACGCTAACGATCCTGCGACTGTCTCCTTCGAATTGGTCAACACAATCTTTCACAATTCCTTTGCTATCGCGAATAATATTGAGACATCCCTAAAAACACTTACCGTTACTCTCCCTACCGTACCTCCCGGGTATGACAATTTGTTATGTTGTACCAATCCCCAGGCTAATGCCACGTACAGTGACCAGTATACTCTCGAGGCTGTCCAGATTGAGTAGGTACATGGGATTTTTATGCATGCGTCATCCTCATCCGGTCAATACAGTAACATCAATAATGTAATCGGCACAAGCGCCCCATTTTCAATCGGCGCAACCGCCACGACTAGCGCCTCGTCTCCGGTCTCCTCTCCGTACGCGTTTACTTTTGCCGCGCCTTGCTTCTCGTGACCCTTTTTCAGGTCCGTTTCAGCAACTGGCCCGGTAGTTTCTAGCGCCAATGCAGTTCAATCAACTCGCACGAGTGGCACTACCTCATCGTCAAGCAGCTCTTCCTCGTCTGCCTCTCCGAGCAATTTCAACGGAAATGGAGCCCTAGGGGGTCACATCGACAGTAGTAATGCCGGTTCCATCGCAGCTGCGGTCATAGGAATTGTTGCAGGTGTTGTCCTCGTTTAATTCCCTTATCCAACTCTCGAACTGCGGACTCCCCGAACTTTGAGCCAGCGACTATGTTCGGACATGCACTGTGTGTGTGATGCATCTATTTTCTTTTCTTTGGACTCTTTTATGGACCTGGACATTTCGTCTGAATTCCACGTATATAACGCTACATGTACGAACTCGAACTAGTTTACATGAGCCACGACAATATCTCATAAGACGCTGTTTACCAACCCCAAGTACTACTCGTCATCGTCATCCTTGTCAGATCTCATAATGCAAATTATTTTTTCTGGGAATGAGGTCAATGTTGTTGATTCGACGGCGACGGCAGTGGTATTCTTTCGGCAGGCGCCGTACTATATGGCTACCTTGTGTTGGCCCGATCGTTCGTTGTGACTGAAAGCCCAGGGGTCAGGGGAACTCACGATCCAGCTGAAGCTGGGGCTTGTATTCATGTTGCATCGCAACAGTGCGTATGAACAACTAGTTGTTCATCTACTTCTCAACTAGTTGTTCATCTACTTCTCAACGGAAATCTGATCTTGGACGACGTCTTCTGTAGTCGGGTCTTACGTCTACGCAGACTGATCATTACAGCTGTGACATAGGATTGTGTGCATATTGCAAATTAAGAACCGTGCCCTGGCGAAGGAGTTGATGACCAGATCGGGCCAGATCAGGACAGGACATCTAGAAGCCAGCCCGTATACACCCTAAGAGTGCGGATCAGTCAAGGTGGAAGGCAGCGCTCTCAATGCAGGATCCCACGTTTGAACCTACGAGACACAAGACCAGTCAATATATGGCCATCCACACCGAAACGTCCTGTTGGACGCATGCGGAAGGGGCAAGTGTGCTAGTAGACTGCACTCCGGACTGCGCAACTAGTAACACGGAATGTTCCGGAACATCCACTGGAGTGGTCAGAGTAGCATGATACCGAGACGTTGGGACATGTTGTCCTCCATGCAGCAACGAGGCAAGCACGTGAAGTCTTCTGTATGAGGACGACAATTCTCCAACAGGCCAATTGCCAATGACGAATGTGATTGATCAGGTTCAGGAGAATGTTTCTGCCGTATCATGATACGTGTTACACGAGTAGGCATAGTTGGGATGGTTTGGGGCGGTGGATATGAAAACCTGATTAACCATTTGGGATTACAAGCAAGGCCGACGAACGAGGGTTTGATATATGGACTTCATTAAAACATCAAACGGTCAAGTGAGTGGAAGTAAATCCGAAGGGAAGGAGCGTGGGAGCGCCGAATCGGCTCATGACGGCTGCCGTAGGACGCGCCACTCCAACCACCCTTCGTCGTCGACGACCTCGACATGGCCAGCGTTTTGTTACGGCGCCGGCTGGCGCAAAACATAAGCTTTGCACAACGTCGCTTCCTCTCTTCCACATCATCGGTTCTCGCTCAGGCTGCGCCGCAAGAGACCACCACGCGTAGCGGTCAGGATACCTTCAACAGACACATAGCCGAAGGCTTGCAGGGCGTTTCTGCAAGCGAGATCCTGGCGGAGACGGGCACGCGGAAGGACGCACAGATGAGGCATTTCACTGGTGAGGACATGGCGTTTTCGTCTCCCCCTTGCTGGCGTGGGCTGAAGGGCTGACCTGCCACCCCTCCCTCCCCCAGTAAACTTTGGGTGAGAGGCCTTTGACAAAGTTCCCCTTGTAATCCCCCACTCATCATTATGACACTAGTCCTCAACATCCCGCGGCGCATGGTGTGCTCAGACTTATCCTAGAACTTAATGGCGAGGAAATCCTTCGAGCCGACCCAGTGCGTTGGTTTTCTCGGCCCGTCCACCGTACATGTGCTGACTTCCTTCCAAAGCACATCGGCCTTCTGCACAGAGGCACAGAGAAGTTGATCGAATACAAAACTTACATCCAGGCCCTGCCCTACTTCGACCGTCTGGATTATGTTTCCATGAGTTAGCGCCTCCGTACCGCATGATGGCGAGAAGACCCTGACAACACCCCCCCAGTGACAAACGAACTCTGTTACTCGCTTGCCGTAGAGAAGCTCCTTAATATCGAGGTTCCAGAGCGTGCAAAATGGATTCGAACCCTCTTCGGGGAGATTACTCGCATCCTCAACCGTGTGTTTGGTTCACTTCTACAGTACCTGAGACGTCCTGACATCTTTTCTTCTGTGCCCTAGATTTGATGGCCGTTCTAACACACGCGATGGACGTCGGTGCTCTAACACCGTTCCTCTGGGGATTCGAAGAACGAGAGAAGTTGATGGAATTTTACGAACGTGTTTCCGGCGCCCGACTGCATGCCGCTTACGTCCGCCCTGGTGGTGTGGCATTTGACCTCCCTCACGGTCTGCTGAACGACATTCACCAATGGGCTACGCAATTCAGTTCCCGCGTGGATGAGATCGAACAAGTCGTGACCGGCAATCGAATTTGGAAACAGAGGACCGTAGGTATCGGAAAGGTAACGGCGCAAGAGGCCCTTGATTATAGTTTCTCTGGTGTCATGCTGCGTGGCAGTGGCGTCAAGTGGGATTTGCGGAAAGTTGCCCCATATGATAAGTACGATGAGGTACGCACTCCAACTCGTGGCTTTCTCTCCACTTATTCTGCCCAGGTCGAGTTTGATGTTCCCATCGGCAAGAATGGCGACTGTTATGATCGATATCTATGCAGAGTGCAAGAAT
Source organism: Russula virescens (assembly GCA_003316435.1). Taxonomy (NCBI): domain Eukaryota; kingdom Fungi; phylum Basidiomycota; class Agaricomycetes; order Russulales; family Russulaceae; genus Russula; species Russula virescens. The sequence goes on along the minus strand of QFEY01004483.1, from coordinate 21,413 downwards.
TCCGGGAATCACTGAGGATTATCAGTCAGGTACGTCTGATTTGAGTGGCGCACGTCCTTCGGGTGACCTGAACCTTCTCTGATTGGTCGTTAGTGCCTGAACAAGATGCCAACGGGCCCAGTCAAAGTCGATGATCACAAGTTGGTGCCACCCCCACGCGCTTCGATGAAGGAAAGCATGGAATCCCTCATTCATCATTTCAAGGTTTCTAAATTTCCACCCTCTTTTTCACGAGGACGGTCATTCATTTCTTTGACAGATCTTCTCTGAGGGCTTTTCCGTCCCCCCTGGGGAGACTTACGCAGCTATCGAAGCACCCAAAGGAGAAATGGCCGTCTATCTAGTTTCGTGAGTTGCGCAAGGCTGTTGTCATCTGGCTTCGGTCCAACTTCTTTCATTTCGACAGTGATGGCACTAATCGGCCATATCGGTGCAAGATCCGTGCTCCTGGCTTTGCCCATCTCGCTGGCGCTGATTTCATGATGAGACGTGAGTACCCTTGATTCAATAGATGACCATGCTTTGATTGACGTATATTTGCAGATGTAAGATATCCACTATAGGCAAATTCGCCACTAATGATTGGTTTTAGCACTTCATTGCAGACGTCGTTGCGATTATTGGGACCATGGATCTTGTATTCGGGTAAGTGGTCTTGAACTTTCCCTCGCTTTGTGTCTGACTCTCATTGCCGGTTACAGGGAAGTAGATCGATAATTATAGATGGGTACGGAATCTGCAGGTATTGTTACCCCAAAGCGCCCACAAGTAAAATTACGTGTGGAGAGATTACCTACAACAACTCTATACGAAGTCCAGGGGATGTCTATCTTCTCGACTAATGTGAACACTTGCCCCCTCAAACCTCTTTTCGTCACCCTCGAGTTTCGCAAGCTCCGTCCGCAATTTGGATGCGAGCACCGGAAGGTAGCCTCGCTCTGTATTCGTGTGTCCGCCTGGAAGGGACTCTTGAGCTTTCTTTTCGAAAAGTACAATCCGAGGACTTACACAGTATGACATTGCTTCCTGATGCGACACTGGCAAGAACCTCATGCTGTACATTTATGTCAGTCTGGTTCTTCTGAGAAGCTCGTGAGGGCAAGGGTGTCTTACATGTGACATTTCTCCGGTGAAATAAACATCAGCATTCACTCCGACCAACATAGAACCTCCCGAGCCAGCGCAGATCGCCACCGATTGAACCTCATTATCACCACTATCCGTTCTCCGAGCCACTTGCACTGCGAGGGGTCTCAGTTCGATCAACTCGAAAAGCCGGGTGAACGTGTGAGAGAAACAGACATTGAGCAAGGCCCAAATGTTTCTTGACTCTTTCCTGAAGACTCGACAAAGTGACCTTCTCATCCAATGTCAGGAGCCTCCCAAACCCGCCTCGTCCACTAGGATGGCCATCTCCGATTAAATCGACGCGGCCGCTGCCCAGGCCTGACGCAAGCCAGTCATTGATGCCATCGTGTACCGAATCGAGCGCGCTGTGGGGGCTGTAGACAGAAATGCCCGCAGCGGCACAGCGCAGGAGAGATGTTTGGATCGGGTTAGACAGTGTCACGGAAGAGAGGGGTTTGAAGATGGGTGGATGGTACGCGATGATCATAGACGCGGGTAGCGAGAGCGCTTCGTCGGCGACCCGTGTGGTCAGGCTTTTGTCGATGGCGCGAGTGAGATGGACGCGTGTACCTGTGTTATCAGTAGATGATAATTGCGAAGGCGGACTCACTCAATCGTCAGCAAGATATTTTGGGTCGGGCGCTGCTGCTGCTGCTGTTGAGGAGCTTCTATTGGACATTGGGTGAGAGTTTCAGCGTTGGGAGGTTACGGTGAGACGTTGGGCGCGAAAGACCTAGCAGTAGTCCAACCTGGGGCACGGCCGTTGATCTCACAGGAGCGCCCGGGGAAATGACTAGTGGGGCTCACGTTATCCCATTTCTCTGCGAGGCTAAGGGGGGCGATGCGGTCCATAATTTTGCTCACGCATCTCGCAATTGACATAGTGGGGCGGCGCCGCGGGTGTGGTGAAAGATCTCGGGTGAGGTAAGGGACTTGCCAGGGGTCTAAACTTAACTGGCAATACGATAGGTGCCGTACTGTCCTGTGACAAGCACTCGGGCTCTTGCTCGGCGGGCTCGGAAGGCCGCGGTCAGAGGTCACGCTGACTTGAATTCCACTCCTGTGGGTACTGGATTGGTCGTCATGGGTCTAGGTTGAGTTGAAATTTCTTAAGCTAGCTAGCAGGAGCAAGAGCGCACATCTGCAGAAACATAAAGGTATGGGTCACGTGTGGGGGAGACCCCTTTCATTTTTGTCTGCCGCCGCTGCCGCTGCGCCTCCGCCTTCTCACTGACAGCTGCACACATCATTCGTATACCATGGCATCACGTCGAGCGCTCTCTGTTTTCTCCGGCCTGTTTTCCACATCAACAGCGTCGTCATCTAAACCATCTCCCAGACAAGTAAAGGAAATGGCCGTCAAGGATTTTGTTAATGTGGGCATCTGATCTGATTCATGCGGGAGGTGAAAAAAACTCGTCACTCAAAAGCGAAAGGGATACAGCAAACCATCGTGGAGAATAGAGTCGTGATCTTCTCGAAATCGTACTGTCCTTTTTGCAAGAGCGCCAAGGACCTGTTCGCGACTAAGTTTCCTGACGTACACGTCAAGGTTCTGGAGTGAGTGATGCGCGCATGCACGGCTCTTATGCTGTGCTGTACTTGCAATGATGCGATATGCTAACCCTGAAACGTGTCTTTCTATTAGGCTGGATCTCCGGGATGATGGCTCTGAAATCCAAGGATACCTCTCAAACCTGACAAACCAACGGACGGTACCAAGTATTTTCATTAGTGAGTTGCCGTGACACCCCTTACCATAGTTTATGTCATTTCACCTCAATGCCTTATTCCCAGACCAGAAACATATCGGGGGTGAGTGAGACGTTAGTTTGTCTGACTACAGCCCACTGACATGAGCGACGTGGATAGGGAACGACAAGCTCCAAGCCTTGAACAAAACAGATGGTGTCAAGGCTCTCCTTTAGGTCCAATGAACACACCTAGGACCGGCACTCGAGACCGAGGAAACATAATCGGAGGGCTGGTCACATTGCGTACCGTGTGTTTCTCTAAGTAGCCGAGTGATCTTAGACCAAACCGTGTCGCAATAATATATAATATGGTCGTGGCTAGTATCGGGCAAGATCAAACATTCTGCAGGAACCGAAACCATAAAAATGTTCTAATTAAACTATAGAACAAGACAAGCAAGGCATATGATACACTGAAACGGTATCGTACTGATTATACTATGTGTTGGTGCATTCGGAAAACAGAAGGACAAAGACAGCACAAGGAGAAGAGAACACGAGCACCGACATCCGGTGGGCCTTATTGACCAGGAAGTTGGACTGGGAGGTTGGGCATGGGGAGTTGGCGGGGTACAGGAGTATTCGGTGGGTTCCTCGGGACGAGGCCAGGTGAGAGCACCTCGTTCACTGGTGACAGCTGAGGAAGTCCACCTGGGTCTCTACGTCCAACAGGAGGCGCAACTGGAAGCTGGGGCACGGGAACAGGCGGTTTCACAGGAAGCTGAGGGGCGGAAGGGGCACCACCGGGAGCAGCCGGGGGCTGAGCACCATCACTCGGAGCTGCCGCTGCCGGAGACGAAGAATCTTGCGATGCTGGCGGAGACGGCTCTGTAGACGAATCTTCACCCGGATCGCTCTCCTCTGCACGCGTTACCATCCGGGCGTGAATGAGCTTGTCCGTCGTTTGTTGCAACACGTCATTGGCAGCTAGCGAAGAAGGGTCTGCCCTCGCTTTGTAGCCCGGAGCCTTAGGTTTATCATAGCCTTTGTCAGGGTCGGGTGAGCCAAGTATTTTCTTAAGAAGGTCGTTGACGGGTTTGATAGCGGCAAGAAGGTCATCCGGAAGGTCTCTACGTTGCAGATTATCTATAGCAGTGTCAGAAGAAACATGATGGAGTAAGTAGGAGACGTACTGTCGGCTTGAACCATCACATCATCACGTTTGACTGAAACTGGTGCAGGTGACGATGACTCTGGGAAATCACCCGTAGGGGCAGCGAGAGCCGAAAGCGACGAGGACGACGAGGACACCGCCAACGAAAGGAGAAGGGAAGAGCTCGATGGTAGTCTCATGAAAGATATCTTAAGTTACTGTAGAAATAAGGTGGATGGTAGACGGATGAGTTTGAAGCGCATTCATTGGAGGTTTTATAAGGGAGACAGCCAGTCCCAAGTTAATCATGACCAGTCAGAATAAGAAGCAAATTGTCGTCGATTCGAACATTGACCAGTGATAAATTCCAACTGTTACACTAGCCTGGCAGTGAGATTTCGGATTGTACTGACAACGAATACGGACTTAACGTACACGTTCAACCGGTCCTATTTCGAATTTCCATCTCCCATATCTCACCCTCTGGCGGATAACGTCGATACCTCCGGGGGTTCATGCCAGTACTAGATCGTCCGCTGGCAACCATAAGATCCCAAAATGATCGAAATACAGGTCTGCTTGATAATATTAGGAGCCAGAGGGCAAGGGCGAAGATGCTAACTCGAATGGTCAATGTAAGACGGTGGATGGTTGATACATTATGGGTCGCCTACGCACGCGACAATGAAAAGAACTAGAAGGACGAGAGCGTGCATGGGTGTGTGCGCAGAGTGCAACCAAACGCTCGGAAACTTGGGCCGGGCCCGGGCGAAGGGTAAGCACCTGATTTGTCATCTTCTGGTCATCTACCGTTCCCTCGGCTCTCTCCTGCTCCCTCGTTCCATGACCCCACCGATGACATTCGACTTGAACGACATGTCGAAACAGAGCGCTTCAGCCTCCCATTCAGGCGTTCCTGCCAGGGACGGCAAATTTGGGTGGTCGTCCCCTTCCGTTTGTGTTGTTTTTTCAATCCTCATAAAACGCCGGACTTTAATCGTTTATTTGGGTCTTTCCGCAGCTGCCCGACGCAGCGGTAACCGATCTTCGATTACCGCATGGCGAGGATGCGGACGCAGAAAGCCCGACCACATTCCGAATTACAACCTCCAGGGATCCCTACAACTTCGGACATGGTGTCAAGACAGACGAGGAAATCGCAGAGCTCCGCCGTCGCAAACGGGGTAAGCGGCTCGCCAATTATCATCGAAAGCAGAACGATGTCTGTACATTCTCTTTTTTTCTTCCGGGCGGATCATTCTCACTGAGTTTTCATGCATAGCTCATTGCTTCTCTCCTCAAACCCATGGAGGAGCACACAGAAGATGCTAGGGTCGGAGAGGATACCTCGCGACTGGCCGTAAGTTCGCTCGCCTTTTATGTTTAATAACCCTGCTAACCAAGGGCCATCAGGTAAAAATCGCGGTGCATGCGAGCCTCGCCGCAAATCTTTCCCTCGCCGTGCTACAATGTGAGAACTTCCCGTGACCTTTGTTCTTCTCTTGGCTGAAACTTTGGGGCAGTGTATGCCGCTATCTCATCGGGTTCCCTATCGCTCTTGGCCACGTGCATAGACTCCATATTTGATGTCAGCAGTAATTTTGTCCTTTACTACCTACATCGTAAATCAAGTAAGATGGATGTCAACAAATGGCCGGTGGGCGGCGCTCGTCTCGAGACCATAGGAAATGTGGTCTACGGTAAGCGCGACAACAAAATGTTTTGAACTTCGTTAACATGTCTTTATCAGGTTTTCTGTGCGCATAGTGCATTTTCTGTATGCTGACTAGTCATGACCCTCACCTTAGCATGGGATCCGTTAACCTTGTTGTAATCGTGGAGTCTGTGCAAGACCTTTTCAGACATGAGAACAATGACTTGAAAAGGTTTCATCTCTCTTCTGTTCTTGCAGTTGGTGCTGCATTAGGTGGGCCTGCCTATTTACCACGTTGTCTGCGCTAAAAATATCAAAGGAGTCAAGTTTCTTCTGTTTCTCTACTGCTATTCGTTACGCTCCAAATCGAGCCAGGTTGAGGTGCTCTGGGAAGACCATCGTAACGATGTGTTTTTAAACGCCTTTGGTAATGTCTCTCCTTGATGTCGCGCCGACTCGTATATTAATGCATCGTGCTCAGGTGTCCTCATGTCAGCTGGAGGCAGTAAACTGGCGTGGTGTATGTCCTCTAATTGTTTTTTCATAGTCCTTGCGTTTGGTAACCCACGTAACTAGATTTGGACCCGATCGGAGCGATGATCGTGAGTGACCTATCCTGCAGGCCGCATCTCTATTACTGTAACTCATCGAGACTCAGATTGGTTTTGGAGTTATCCTGGCTTGGGGTCGCACTGTCTACGCCCAGTTTGAACTGCTGGCGGGGAAATCGGCCCCTCATGACTTCCTTCAGTTGATCATTTACAAGGCGATGACATTCAACGACGAAATCGAGAAAATCGATACTGTTCGCGCTTACCATGTAGGTCGTTGAATGCCTTATCTCGCAATGCTTGATCTTAATTCCATCTGCTTCAGAGCGGTCCTGTTCGTACGGGCACCTCTGTACCTGATCCTGATACCTGATGGCTTTTTTACACAGGATTATTTCGTGGAAGTCGACGTCGTGATGGATGCAAACACGCCGTTGTGGAAGGCGCATGATATCAGCCAACAGTTGCAAGATAAGATAGAGGTGCTCCCGAATGTTGAAAGGGCATTCGTCCATGTCGACCATGAGACAACGCATATACCGGTCAGCGCGTCGATGATTTCACTCGTCCTTCTCTCACTCGTTCTCCACAGGAGCATCGGAAACATGTCTAATCAACCTACCTTTACTCTCGATAACGTAACGAAACACGGCTTACGGATCGTTTGCAGGAGGCTATTCTCGAAGGTTCATAGCACTAACCATAGCTCAGTTGGTGGTGGGCATCTAGTTGTAAAATATTCTCTCATTGTTATGCGACTGCTGTCGTGACTGTCTGGACTTCCAAGATGAAAGAGGACGAAATACCAACATGCTTTTTACTTTGGTGGCAGTGAGAGTTAGTTGCACGTCAATTGTCGATTCACATATTCGCTATATCGATCCATCCCAATCACACCGCGTGCATTGATCCGTAGCACAGGTTATCATCGTCACCTTAAAATTATTTACTCTTTGCTCTGTGGCATAACTGGTCAGCAAGCGTTCTGTAAACTGGAGGCGCCTCCTCCCTCTAATGACGCTCTAATATTTTCCCCTGCAACTCAACCTCTCTTTGTCCATATTTTCCTGCAGAATAAAATATATTACCCTGCAGAAAGATAAGGACAAGAACAGGTACTTTGCGCTAGATGTGCCAGCCCACGTCGCCGGATGGCGTGCCAGCAATAGTCAGTCTCTGGGGCGTTTCAGCTTTGGCTGTTGACTCTGAAATAGCAAGGGCGAGTTAAGTGGAATGCGTACATTAGAATAGCTTTCCATTGGGAGTCCCACACAACGACGCATAGTCCCAAGAGGAGATGGCTTGCCGTGCTATTAGCGCATTGCTTACAGTCCATATCAGTTAATCTCTCTATAATCCGCTCAGTCTCGTCATAGATGGTGATATGGACCTGCCATCTAACGTGCCGAAAGTGATGGGTCGCGTGACTCACGGCCAGCCAAAATATGAGGCCCAGAAGATGCAGGCAGCCCGATCGTCCCAATAACTCAAGCGCATCGGAGTATGCCCCGAGTCGGACATTCCAAGACGAACGAGGAAATCAGCGGTGGTTGGTTTTGTAACTTGCAAAGCCGGCTGGTTCAGACCTTGACTAACCCAGACCATCGGGTGAGATTGAGAAGAGAGGGTCTTCCACGACAAGACGATGTAAGCCTAGCTGTACGTCGTTGAAATTCCACCCCCCACCAATAGTACAACATCGCACCGGAGTAAAGAACCATCAATGTACCAAGACGCTCAACAACACTGTATCTTCGCTCTTACCGTCCTCCTCTCCATCCCACGCTCGAATGGCCAAACTGGTCCTCTATCCACCGACGACGACGTTCTGCATCAATCCCCAGAATGGTCTGTTGAACATCCAGCCGAAGGTGGGAGGGTCATCATCGCAAAGCCACTAGAGAAGGCCCCAGTCGACAACCCAGCTTTCGAGGACTACGTTCACATCATCGTCGCGTGCACGCTCGCGCTCGTACTCGCCACCCTGTTGGGCCTCTTCATTCGGCACTACGGGCTGAGGCTGCCCTCGCTGACGTCGTCCGAGCGATCGAAATCGGATAGAGCCCCGGCTGAAGATGCAGAGAATAATCCGAAGCCGAATGCGAGCCGAGGAGAAGTGGTCGGGATTGGAATCGGCAAGTGGGAGAAGGAGGGATTTGAAGGCCTGCCTGAGAAACCAGCGGCGGTTCATTTGAAATGGGGATGAATTGGGGTCACGTGAAAATGAAAGACACGGGTGTAGTGCCGCCATGGCCATGTGCAAGTGCCATAATCTCTACCCTCCCGCTTTCTTCTCTCTTTAATCCCTTTCCTTCTCTTGTCGTCCAGCACACGTTTTATTCCCTTTTTTGTCCCTCGAACTGGAACTTTACCCAACTTCATACCACGTTGCACTATCAAATATACCCTCTCCTCTGCTAGCCAAAGTCACCAATGGTGAGATTCGTCACGCGCCATTTCACGATAGCATCATTAATGTCGCACCAATGTAGGACTCTCACCGGTCAGACCCTGAAGAGTTTTATGTAAAGCAGGACAGGATCGGTGTGTACTTCCTACTCCCGTGCGACATTTTCGTAGAGCTGAGCGTAGTCAGGCAAGGGCTCATTTGGTGAGGTTTTCAAGGGGTATGTTACTTTCCAACGCGCTGCTGCGCTCAGTACCCACGCCTGTACCCAGATATGATAAACGGACGCAGAAGACGGTTGCGATCAAGATCATTGACCTCGAAAGCGCCGAGGATGAGATTGAGGATATCCAACAGGAAATCCAAATACTATCTCAGCTTGATTCTCCTCACGTCACAAAGTATGTCCCTCTGCTTTTTTACCGTGGTTAGCCGAGATATATAGGTTTGCAGATATCACGGCTCGTACCTCAAAGGATCGCATCTCTGGATAGTCATGGAGTACTCTTGCACCACTGGCAATCGTCTTCAACCGTCTGACCGTTCCTTGTAGATACTGCTCAGGTGGTTCCTGCTCAGACCTTGTAGGCCTCCTCATTACTCATCTCCTGTCATTTCCTGAAAGTTTGTGCAGATGAAGCCGGGCGTCTTCCGGGAAGAGTACATTGCTATTATCCTCCGGGAATTACTTCGTGGACTGGATTATCTCCACACAGAAGGCAAACTACACCGTGACATCAAAGGTAGGCTACTCCTGCCACTTCTCCCCTTCTGCCTTAACGTGATGCTCCTTGCCGCAGCTGCAAACATCCTCCTTTCTGCTGGGGGAGAAGTGAAGCTTGCCGACTTTGGTGTTTCCGGGCAGCTGTCTGGCACGTTGTCTGCGAAGAAGAATACATTCGTGGGCACTCCGTACTGGATGTCACCGGAAGTTATTAAACAGAGCGGCTATGATCATAAAGCCGATATATGGAGTCTCGGGATCACTGCCATAGAATTGGCGAAAGGAGAGCCGCCCTATGCAGAGCTTCATCCTATGAAGGTGTGTTCATATATCCATGTCGATTCATAACCTGACTTCTGACTGAATTTCTAGGTTCTGTTTTTGATACCCAAGAATCCACCTCCACAGCTCGACGGCTTTTTTTCGAAACCTTTCAGGGAGTTTATCTCATTTTGCTTACAGCGAGATCCCCGTGACGTATGTCTAGCCAGTTCTAAATTGTGGGACTTGACCAAATTTTGCACAGCGTCCGTCTGCCCGCGAATTGCTGAAGCACAAGTTTATCCGAATGGCGAAGAAGCCTAGCTATTTGACAGAGTTGATTGACCGGCACGAACGGTGGAAAGCTGAAGGAGGGGAACGCCTCGAAGAGGAAGCACAGGACAGACTAGAGGACTTGTCAGTGGGGTTCTTTTTTCTAATGTATAAGTGCTTATGCTCTTTCGATTTATAGATCCGCTGCCCCTGATCCCGAAGATTTGTGGGATTTCGGCACGGTCAAAACTGCTGGGCGGCCGGGTACCATAGGTCGTGCCAGCGGTGTCCAGACCTCGGGTCCGCCGCTGACATGGGATTACAATAACAACAATAACAACACACCCCGATCCCGCGGATCCTCGGGGTCAGGAGCATCCATAGCGAGCACTAATGGGCCAAGAAGGGGACCAAGTGCGGAATCGGACACCACTTCCACTTCCTCTATCACAGTCAAGGCTGATCGCTTGCCACCCCTACCTCCATCGGACCGAGGTTCTTCTCGCAAGATTGACCAACAGGCGACTGTCCGTCATGGTATCGTAGGAAGCGGTGAAGGAAATGGCGTACCGCGAGAACCATCCGATGAATTTGATGACCTCGAGGATCACCTTCCCGAGGATGATCTACCTGACACGACCATGCTAGACTCTGTCGTTCTACCAGCCATTGCCTCGGTAGGGCGGACAAGTTTTACATCATCCCCGATCTAATCATTGTTTTCATTTTCGTAGCTCTTCCCCCGCGTGGCCACACAAGAGGCGCGTATTGCTCTAAGTGCCCTGCAGAGGGCTTTCACGGAAGCGGAGCGGACGATACCCGGTGTCACAATGGAGTTAGTGAATGAGATTGTGGACTCGGTGGAGCATGTGGAAGACGATCGATGAATGGTTCCTTGGTTGACCTGCATTAATTCTATTACCCTATGGGCTACATTATCTTTCCTCACGCCGTCGCGGCGATTCCTCACCTCAGTTGCACCACGATGTATCAAAGCCAACCATTAATGTGTCCTCGATGGACTGTACGTTACAAGCGTAGTGCCAAAGAAAACACCTATATCACTACGTTTGCATATCATTCTGCGACTGTCCGTTTTCGATTTGACTTTGCAGACGATACCCCCTTCTTTTTGGTGCGCTTCACTTTTATGGGCTCAGGGGTTCCCGCGCGAGGAATCTCCTCGTCCACGACGTAAGCCGGAAATGATGAGAGTACCGGGGGTGCAGTGCCGGTAGAGCGGGTGACTATTGGTGGAGCTGGTGTTGGTGTCAAGGAGGGCGGGGGTGTTGCACCTTCCGGCATTTCTCCGCTTTTATCGACTACAAAGACCTCGGGGAGGATGACAGATGTGGGGTCGCGCAATAGACTGGTATATTGGGGTTCCGTGACTTATGGGGTATCATCAGTTTAGGAGAAACAGGATGAATCGCGGCGCAGACCTTGTTGTGACAACGGTGGCAGGTCATCCAGGCGGACGATAGGTATGGAATCGACGTCATTGGCAGATGGCGCTGAGTGTGGCCTGTCTGTGATATAGTATGGATCGTGTTTACGAAGTTCCATCCTTTCCTGCCGTCGCTATGATGTTTTTGGTTTGAGAAATTAGATGCGTCACTCCTGGAATACTAGTTTGACGGATTGACTTGCCTTCTCGCGCTCTGCCAGTTCTTCTTCCGTTTCTGATGGCCCCGGAGGGATGAGATCGGTTTGGGGATCATGAATTTCTTCTGCCATTGGATTTCTCTCTTTGCCCTTTCCCTTCCCTTTAGTTTTGAGCTTCTTTTTTGTCGCACGGCGTTCACCGGTCTGGGTATCATTTGTGGTAGCTGCGTCAGGTAATGTGAACTCGCGCGGAGGAGGGACGATCCAAGCATCAAGATCGAGAAATTCCGGAACTGGGATACAGTCTTGCGCAGCAATGTTGACATAACCAAGCTCGTAGACGGAGAAAAGTGGGTTGATTAATAGCAAACTCTTTGGGTAGGCAGGGCCCTGGTTGGTTTCGCCTACTAGGAGACTAGCAGTCACATCCACTTCCGGCGGACGATGCGATGTCAGATCGGCACGAATGAAGTTGAATAGCTGCATTGCGTTGGCAGCCTAAAGCACCTATATTCCGTGGAATATTTTTTAAAGAAGCCACCGATTCGACGCACCCGTTCCTGTACCTCAGCCTCAGGATGCGAGGTGAAATTCTTGAGTCGCGAAATAAGCGTATCAACGACTTCTCTGACATCTTGAATTCTGCCGTTGTCCCAGTTTTGCGATAGTCCCATTGACCAAGCACCAAAGAGTTTTACTGCTGCCTGAATGTAGGCCCCGATAGTCTCGGAGGAGAGAAGCGAGACATTTGGTTGAAGCAAGTGTGGAAGAAGCTTCTGGGGCTCGGCAATCTCACTGTTCTACATTGTTAAGATGACCAGATGCAGACAGATGAAAAATGGTACGCCACCTGCTGTTCTCTCCGCATATCCAAGCCGCGGCCCATAAAACCTCAGCACAGCTGCCTTCTTCTTGTGAATTTGCAAGAAACGTATCATCCCGCATTAACCTCATCATCAATTCGACAGCCCAGCGTTTGACGGCACTAACTCTAGCCACGATATCGACTAGTTGGTCTCTGATCTGTTCCCCTACTTTGACGGATGCGACATAAGTCAGATCCAGGAGAACGGACAGGTACCATTGGAAGTCTGCGACATTGTCGTAGGTGTCGTGTGAGCATATCGTGAGAAGTCGCTGGACAAGTACGAGGCGATAAGAAGAAAGCTGGGTTGGCGCAAGGATTGGCGCTGCTCCATCCGAAGTCAATGAAGCCATATTAAGCGCAAGTGATTCAGCTGCCGTTGGGAATGGAGAGGTGTCCGGACGGACAAGGTAAGCAATAAGCTGCTGTACGATTGATTGTAGATTATCTCTCGTAACCTGGCGTGGTATCATAAGCGGATGTTCAATCTAAGGAAAGGGGCTTGAGTTGGACGCACCATAGCCGAAAGTAGATCAAGAGCACGCAAGCGGATGCTAAGGTCCTGGTCGCTGATACTTGACAATATCATGTCTTGATGACTTGCCACTAGATTACGATGCGTGGGGACTATTTTGGCAAGCGCTAAAAGTGCGATATACTTCACTTGAGACGAAATCCATCAGGTTAGGACAACTCTGGACCAAAAGCGTTCTTACAATTCTGGTCCGGATCCTGGAGAAATGCCGCAAGTTTCGTAACGCACAGCTCTGCAAGCGAGTCTCCAGACGCGTCTCGTAACATCCCGCCGACAATGCAGGTGTGCACGCATTCATATAAAATGGATATGGCCTGTGTTGTGGATATGAGTTGCGTGATTGGAGGCTGGAGCTTTTTCACAAGGCGAGGCTCGTGTGGGGAAAGAAGGCCAAACTATGGTTCCGTTAATCTACTGTTTTGACCAAATTTCGCAATCGCTCACCAACTTGATCAGTTTTATAAGCATCCAATTGTTAGACGATGTAGTCATCAAACGGAACAACTGAGGGGCGAGTGAAAGATAGTCTGTGGGGTCCCTTCGTACCATCTCACAAAGAACATTGATCGTAGCAGCGACAACGCCTAATATGATAAGCCGTAGATTCCTTAGATGTTTGATACTAATCACCTACCGGGGTCTTGGTCTTCCAGCCTCTCCTCGAGCCGCGTAAGGGCGAAGGGGGTTGCTTCGGGATATTTCACGAGTACCTTATAAACTGCGATGACCGCTCTCTTGCGTATATGCGCCTTCGAATGATTGAGCATCGTCACGACGTCATGGGAAAGATCCCGGGCCAAGTCTGGTGAGACCGTGTGAGAGAGTCCGTTTAGGCTGATGGCGGAATCATTGGGATTCGAAGTTAGATCCTATACGCAGTTCTGTGATGAGGAACTATCGCGATAAATGTTTGACCTCACCTTCTTCAAAAGGTTTGTCGTAAGCATTAGAACGTCCGTATCGGGGCCAAATGATTGAGTCGCGGCCAAGTATCCAACAGCCTTGAGGTGATACTTGGGCGACGACATGACCTCCACGACATGAAAGGACGCCCAAGACATATCATAGCCAAGCATTTCTAGCTTTTCATAGCCCCATTTCAGATGTGAAGCATTCTGGACGAGGTATGACGTACATAGGTGAGTTTGAGGACAGCGCCTGCCTTGAGCTCCATATCCTTACTCTTAATCTCCTGCCTGATTTCGTCCACTGCTTGTGCAATAAATTTTGCTTCATCTTTTTTGTTTGCGCGTAGACCGCGTATAAGGTCTTGAAGTGTCCTTTCCCACATGAGCGACAGATGCAAATGGTCGAGTCGAGTCTATTTCGCAGGTTGAGGCGCGGTGGGGACACTCATGATCACGCCAGAGGAGAGCCCGACGGTTTGGTTTGCCCTCACCCCTCACGGACCGGGCCGGGACATGCATGGCGGACGATCACAACCATGACTGCCAAGTTTTCGAGCAGCGTAGAAGCGTTGTATGCGCATATACATCGTCTATTGGACGAGCATGTTTCCGTGCACCTCACGACTTACTATGTTGACTGCACTCAGCGGCGCGTTTATGAGGTCTGTATCACCCGAGTGATACAGAGTGTCGGGAATTGACTACTTTCCAATGTCTAGGCACTTACGGCTGGACTCTTACTGGTCCCTGTGGACGACCCCCATTCTCTTATACTCCCTTCGGATCCATTGGAAGATTTCATCCAGGAATTTTGTCAGGTCGAACTGAAGGACATGTACGAGAGGCTTACGGCAGTTAAGGAAGCGCAAGAGCTCATCCGCTCTACTCTCAAAACAACACCGTCTGAGATGGCATTCACAAGTAGATTTTCCAATACTTTCTGCGGTTGTCTGTCCTGCTAGTCAGCGAGGATCTCATGTTTATTACTAATTCATTTTTTTAATTTCCATAGACTCTCCGAATACAGACTTGTTTCCAGATTCTTCAGTACTTTCTGTACATTCCATTCGGCATACTCCAAAGCCAGGACGCAACCAAGTGCCTTGTTTCGTTCTTAACCTGAGACAAATTCTCAGGCAGGGCCCATTACAATTAGCGTTGGAGGAAGAGGAAGAGGGTATCGACGCCCAAACAATGGATGTTTGGTGAGTCTCTTGCTATCGTCCCACGTATCTATACTCTAGTTTCACTAACCGAATTAGTGACGCTCGACTAGCCGTGAATGATTTCAGCTGGAAGAAAATCCTGTCATCGTACCAAGCGACTTCATTTTCAACTGCACGCACAGGTGAAACAGCGTCTGCAGACTACAACAAAATTTTATGCCGGACGCCATCCCCTCCTGTCCTGGCTCCCCCACCCCAAACCCCGCCCATATTTTCGAGAATGAGCGTGGCACTCCAACAACATGCTCACATCCCTGCTTCGATGTCTGACATCCCGTTAATGGCTCCTGTTACAAGCGGCAACAGTGACGAGGAATCACCTGAGTATGCGGTTATCGACGACGAGTGGGGTATGTGAAAATATCTTTTGTCTGATGGCATTGGGTAGAGAAAGACGCAGTTTCATCCTCAACGTCCTTACCATCGACACCATCGTTGCATAATGGCACAAGCGAACAAGATGAAAATTTCATGCCATCACCCGAATCGCGAAAACTGACCTATGAACTTCTCCCAGCGAAAATGGGTAGGTTATTTGTTTCTTTGAGAAAGTGTCACCTGTAATGGCTACGGAACAGATGCTGTCTACATGCCCAGAGCGTCGTGCATTGGAGGATCATGTGTGCCTCTCAAAGTGCCTGGTCATAGCCAATTGTCCGTCTTAAAATTTATCGGACTTTCGTTCTTACTCTGCAACTTAACTAGGTTTCGTGAGTATATTGGTTGTGCCTTAGGCGCGGCGCGAGAACCCGCCAACATATTGTCAGCACCCGTTACCCTGGGTGGCTCTACGACATCTAATAACATGCATCAATCTTCGGATGACTTGGAAGACGCGATTCTTGGACCTCTTACACTCAACTTCCCCGATGAAGTGATAGATACCGCCATTTCAAATGCATCAATGGATGTCAGAAGTGCTTTGATGGACGGTGAGTCATGTGCATCAACGATGTGTCGCGCTAAATAAGAGACATAATTATAGTTCCCCAGTTATCTGCTCCAAACGTTCATATTCCCAACGCCATCTGGCCTGATAGTATGAGTTCCCTCGTTACTAACGAGGTCTTTTCCGCCTTCTGCGTGGTCAAGGGTGTCAAATTGTTAAATTTTGAGTTGACATGGAGGTAAGCCAGCATCATACGACACCAGTATATAATTTTGACTTCGATACATGTTAATTTTTTGTAGGCCTTATAACTCTGAACAAGAAATTCCAACCCTTGAGGAACTTGTCGGAGTTTCCGAGCTCGACATCGTCGCAATCAGTTGCGTTGACAGAGAAGAGGCTAGCCTGACGGCGGAGCTTGGTGCGCTCCTGAAGTCGTTGGATCCGTTGACATACGCCATCTCTATGGAAGAGGAGGATCAGAGAAAGCTTCAGACATATTTAAAGTCTCCAGCAAATCCCCATCAGGTTATTGATCATCTTAGCCCACTCGACGGCGAGATTTCAAATGTATTGCTCACTAGAGCAGAGAGGCATAGGTCCGGGACGTTGTCTACATCACGTTCGGAAATAGACTATGGTCATGCAGGACGATGGAGTGGAGGCAATTGCACCGCACAATCGCAGGGCGTTGAACAACTAAACGTCGACCATCCCTCAGAGGTAAAGCTGCTTCGGTTCTACTCGCAGGCTTATCTAAACTACTTTTAGGATGTCTATGAGGAAAGCATCGACTGTGTCCAGCAGGACTCGAAGGATTCGAGCCCCATGTCACGCAAACCGACGCTTCTGTCGGATCCTATAGAAGGTACGAATGAGTCGTAGCTCATAATAGAATTTCTTATATACCAGGCAGATTTGACATTAGATGTCGAAAATGACATTGCTCCTGGGCTTCACATGCAGACATCCATGGAATCTATCCTCTCAGCATCACCTGTCCGCTTGTCTCCGAATGCTTTCTCAATCAGGAGTCTGGAATCCTCTTGCCCCAGGTCTGACTGGATTAATCCGTCGAAAACCGGAGGACGTGAAGATAACCACTCATTGACATCTTCTGGGCTGACAACGCACCAGGAGCAATCTCTGCGAGGGTACTTGAATATACTCGCCAAACAGCCGTTGTCATCACGAGAAGACAGCGATATGCGTCTTACATCACCAGCTCTCTCAGAGCCACAAAGACATGTAACTCCAGTTTTCGACACCGAAGGACTAGTTCATGAGCTCTCAAACCTTACTTGCCCCTTACCTCTGGAGGTATCACCCCACCAAAGCCATCGATATCTTGCTTCAGTCGAATTACTACAAGATCGCCCTCTCATACGTGCTCTCCGCCTTGACTCGCTTCGGGTAGAGTTACTAGAGAGGGAGTGCCTTGATGGCGCCGACATTGTCTTTGACTGCGATACTGCATTGCTTTTTGCGTCATTGATGCAAACCTTGTCCCCTTCCGGTCTTCGTTCTCTCAAAAATAAACTTAGTTCACTGTCTTGGCGGTATACTTATCTTACTGTGGTCTTTCAGCTGTACGATGCCTTCTCTGGTCTGCAACGCCCTCAAGACAAGGAAGAGCATTCAAACTTAGTTGCCCATGCGATCAAGTCCATCAAGAAGCTTCACAGAGACCTGGCCATTGCAGAAGCGTATGCAACAAAGCGACCGCAGACTGTTGTTCTGTTATATTTCGTTCATTCTGTTGAGCAAGCTGCAAGGACGACTCGTCTTCTGGGCGATATGGCAGAATCTCGATCTCAACTCGGCCCTTGGGGTGATCGCCTGTGGCTAGAAATGGATGAAAAAGAGGCATGTCATACACAGCCCTGTTACGAGAACTTTTTGCATATGTCATGCCCAGGATGAGCGCTATCTCGCAGGTGTTGATGGGATGAACGCATTCGCGGCCGCTGTCATTCTCAGCCAGATTTCTCTTCATGATTTCCTGGGATTACGAGCTGATCAGCGGCTTGGACTTGCCCTTCCAATACCACCAAGCATGATTGTGGGTAGGATTTTTTTCACATTTGGCGTGTAATGACAATCCATACAAGGAACGATTCAACGAAGTCATCGCACAACGGCGCGACGATGTCGACACGATTGTCAGGGACGAAGATGACGATGGCAGCCATTCAGTCGTACTTTAGCAGTTAGTTACGTCTGTATCTCGACTAGTAGAAAAACCATCCGATCATCCCTGAGGAAATCATTGACTGCCAGACTGCTGCCAACCTACGGTAAGCGCCCGAGCTTCGCGGGTCGGATAGCCGAACCCAAACGAACCCTAAATTTGGGCTCTGTCGACCATACGCCAAGCCCTACCCTACGTCAACCAGGTGTTGCACGCTCAAGCGGGGGTCCTTGACCAAAGGCACGGCTCACATGGCATCAAGCAGTCAAGGATCCACTCAACTCGGAATGAAAGGCGCGACAAGCTTCGCGGGTTCTGTCCAGGAACGCGGTTGGTGTGGTTGTTGTATGAGTCGGATTGCATAACTAATGTACTGTTCATATGACAGTACTGGCACAACAGACTTATGCGTCGGATCCTAAGTACAAGAAATACGCGCAGCAAGTTGATAGGTGCTTGAACTCGTTCGATAATGTACATGAGTGGGCGGACTTCATCGCATTTCTCAAGCAGTTGTTAAAGGTGCGTGTTAATATCAACATGACAAACAGTTGTTGACTTTACCTATCTAAGACGCTACAAGCGTACATGCAATTCAAGGAGATCCCTCGAAAAGTCGTTGTAGCGAAACGTCTCTCGCAATGCCTGAATCCCGCTTTGCCAACTGGAGTGCATCAGAGAGCACTCGATGTCTATGCACATATCCTCGGGATCATTGGCGTAAGATTCTCACACATTCTTCGGGGAGACCGAACTCACACACTACCAGCCGGATGGCCTACGTAGAGACCTGTTCTTGTGGACATCGGGTCTGTTCCCGTTCTTTGAATATTCGGCGACATCCGTCAAGGTACGCAATCCAACTTCTCAACAGTCGCCCCGGCCAACGATTCTTTCCCTAGCTTGCATTACTCAATATCTACGATGCACATTTTCTACCTCTGCAAGGAAGTCTCAGACCTGTGATGAAGTCATTTATCCTCGCACTCCTTCCCGGACTCGAGGAGGAGACCGGGGAGTTTTTCGACCAGGTGAGATTTTTCTTTATCCATGTTATCTAATACCAACACGAAAGACAGGTTCTGAATCTGCTTGACCGACTCTCTACCACCATATCTCTCTCCTTTTTTCTGGAGAACGTCTGGTTAATTTTACTGACTGTACCATCGGCACGTGGTACCGCTTTGACCTTGGTATCTCGCCGGTTGCCTAGACTAGTTGCTGAAAATGGTAGGTATTTAGGTGGACTAGAATCCTAAGGCTGATGGCCACGATAGATTTTGATACAATGCTTGGACACGACGTCGGTCTCATGATCCGCGCTTTCGCTGCTGCCGTGGAGGATGACAACGTACTCGTCCGTCGCAACGCTCTTGATCTTATTCTGCAGGTGCTTCGCTTGGATGGTGTGGCCATCAAAAAGGCGTCCCATGAAGACTGTATCATTATCATGCGAGCGGCGAGCAGCGTTGTTATGCGAAGGGATCTCTCTCTCAACCGTCGCCTGTACACATGGCTCCTGGGCTCAGACGAGAACGCGGAGCAGCAGATTGCATATCTTCGCTCTCATTCACTTGGTCTACTAAAAACAACTCTGCGTGTAGGTGCATTCGTAGAGACTTTCAGCTGCTGCTTATTTATATGTAAAGACCGAGATGTTTTCTCCGTCCACGGAGTACCCTGAATCTCGGCCGTTCAAAATCTTCATTTCCCTGTTAGATAAATGGGAAATAGGCGGCCCTCTGTCGGAATCAATTATTCTGGATGCCTTTAAGGCCCTCAAGGCCCTGATCGAGTTGGACACCGCATCCCGTGAAGACGTAAGTACCTGTACCTGTCGTCTCGTTCCCTGTGTAAGAGTAACGATTCAGGTTGTGATGACTGCGAGTACACTTTATGAAGCTATGGAACCACATATTGTGTGGCAACAGTTGTTAACTGCGGTGCTGAATGAACTTGTGGGAGAAGGATCAAGGAATGAGGTTCGGATGGTGTCATTTGGAGTAGTTTCTGACACTCACTCTTCGATTAACATAGGCAGTCCGTTTGGCTCGCTTCATTCTGAAGACCATACATGTCCGAGACGAAGAGATTCAAGCCGTCCACTTACCAATTGTATTCTCAGCCCTTTGTGAGGCCTTGCAGGTTGGCATACATTCCAGTCACCTGAACCTCATCTTACCGCCATACATTACAGGTTCAGATCACACGCGATACAACAAGAGGATCCCTCCCAGTAGTGTCGGACATTTTGCGACTTCTCCATGCACTTAAAGATGAGATTCCCTCATCTTCACTCCTCCAACTTTCTATGGATGATTCACTGTCAAATGTCCACGGCCCATTAAAACACGCATTGAATTTCTATGGATTGAGCATCCAATTACCCTGCAATGATACTCGGACAGCTCCACAGCTACCGTTCGTAACGGCGTTTCAAGATATAGTCTCGATTAGCGCCGTCTGTGCTACTGCGATGACAACACTCAGTGGCCACAGAAAGACGTTCCGCGATCTACTGGTCCAAGCACTTTCTTTGTTGAACGAGCTGGTGACCGCTACCACGTTGGAGAGTGAAAAAACCCCGACTGTCGATTGGAATCCATCCGAGTGGGTATCCTGTCTCATCGCAGCCTTGGAAACTGAAGTAGGCATTGTGTCGCGCTCTTTCTTACCCCTTGATTCACCTCGTTGCTCGCTCTCAAGGATACCACCTTTGTTGTTGTCGACCAAGTGACGACTTCGCTTGTCTCATTACAAAGCGCCACTGGGTTACGGTTGGCCTCGTTGATAGATCAACGACCTGTGGTGTCCAAGTTGTTGCGCACCGTACGTTGACAGGACTTCAGAGATCCCATGCGACACCTAGCTCACAAATCCTCGTTTTGCTAGCTGTTCAACTATTTACGGCCAAACTTTTCAATGTATCATGCACGCGCGACTAACCTCGTATGGTTGGTAGAGAAATCTACTGCGTATCGGCAGGTGGAATCAATAATCGCAGAGATTCTCACCTCTCCCGACGACATCGATAGAGAGGCTTCATACCATGCCTTTGGTGCATTATGGAGATTAACAGGTAGTCCGTCTCCCGCGTTCGCATGCTGGGTACAGCCATTGACATATCTCGTAGAGGACAGCAACCTGCCTGGGTTCTCGTTGAAGGTTCCACTGATGATCATTCTGGACACTTTGAAGAGTGACGATCCCGGCCTCCGTCGAATCGGTGAGACGTGGATGCGTTGTAGCCTCAGGTCCTACCTACGGTACCCCCCCCTCCCCCCCCGTCTCTCTTCTATAGCTTCAACTAACCTATTCTCTCGTTCCAGTGTGCTGGACCCAATTTTAT
>QFEY01004473.1:0-14342 GCA_003316435.1 Russula virescens | reverse complement strand
AGTGTTTGCGATCAATTCCAAAAAGCGTCGACCTATGCTCGTGCAGCCTCAAGTAACGTGACCACGCGCTTTACCGTTTGTAGGTAATTCATGTGCCCGAGAATCTTTTGTATCCGCCGTTTCGTGTTTGTCATGGCCAATTTCTCGACTAAACCAAAAGTGCCTCTTACAGTACTTGTAAGTACATAAAAAGGCCGCCTGTATCGACTCCAAATCAGTATCGTGTTCCGGCCCCCTCCAAAATCCCTCGTGTGATCGCTTCAGTAACAGGAAGCGTTCGTAACTTCCTCTGTCCCACTCGGCCTATTACTCTCTTGCTTGCACCCATACGAACAAGTGCTCACTCCGAGCTACTTGTACCAAGCCGCGTAGCCCCTAACCTAACATAACTACCTGCATGCGGAGATGTCGTTCGGGAAATGATCGCGATGAGGAGTCGGTCGGAGAGCGAGAAGACAGGTGGATTGGAAATCGCAGATCAGGAAGGGATTGGGTCAATGTTGGGTCATCTTTTGACGGCTTTCGGGGGATCCTAAACTGATCTTGGGGATGAGCAAAAGATGCACGGTCGTGATGGATTGAAGACTCACCGCCCGCTCCTGCTGCTTTCGATCTGATATCGGTCACTTGAGTGATGATAGACAGGGTCAGGACTTGTGTGCTTTGTCCTTCTGTATACGACTTACAGTAATGATGGATAGAGGTGGAAGGAGGTGGTGCGCACATATGCCCATGACCGCAGGTCGGATGGATACCTAACGCAGCTCCTTGATGTTATGAGTCATACATGTCCGTGGATCACCTCTCCATTTCCAGAGGTGTAATCTTTCTGGAAATGAAACCAGACACCCGGATCGTAATGTTGGGGTGAACAAGGTTACATATTGGTGTCATTCCTGCTCGCCGTGGTATCGTCGCCGTCGCTGGCCCTTCCGTGTATTCAACTGCACCTGCACCTGTATCTGGTAAAGGTATGAGAAGGTCATATAGGCTCAAGAGTATCGCGCCTCGATGCCAATATGGCAGCAGGAAAATCTTGATTCGTATTTTATTTTTTCAATTTATTTTTAAAATTTACATAAAATTTAAGAAAACGTTTTTTTGTATGTCGCTCGTAGCATGACATGACCGAAAGTGCCCATTTCAAAGATTTCATGAACCCCATGCTACTCTTGCTTTAGCTGCAGCATCACCTTTTGGAAAAAAGATAAAAGTGAGGACTGAATATGGTGGGGAATTGCAGATCCCGGATAGACAGTAGGGCGCTACCTGACGAGAAAGGTAACTGGGCAGTGCACACATTATCAACGGCACACAGCAATCCACGGCGCATGGAAAACACGACCTCAAGGCTTCAAGGCCACTGGCCACCAGCATAAGAATGCGACAACTTTGCCACATCCTCCCAGCCTCCAGCTCTGCTCTCTTTCAACTGACCCTTTGTCGAGTACGTCACGAGTCATCCCTTGGCTCTATCACTAATTTGAAAGTGATCTGACTTGTCACCCACCAGTAGTCTCTGTTTCCACCTACTCGAAATTCATAACCCCAATCCTATCGCCTTCACTGATGCCAACTGCGAAGACGTCACGCTCAGGAAAGCGTGTTACACGTCAAAAGGTGTCTGCAGTCAAAGCAAGTCGACGTGAGTGACAAATTGACAATCGGCAGTTCTCGGACGATTGCTGAGTTGAGCGGCACAGACCCAATGGACCCACGGGTGAATGTCAGCGCACTCCCAGGCGATGTCCTTCTTGAGATATTCGACTTCTATCTAGTGGCGTTGTACCGTGAAGACGCGTGGCACACGCTGGTGCACGTGTGCAAGATGTGGCGGTGCATCGTGTTCGCTTCACCGCAACGCCTGCAACTGCGACTTGTTTGCACAAACAAAACGCCTGTACAGAACTCGCTGGATGTATGGCCAGAATTGCCTATTATTGTAAAGGGCCGTCGTAGAATGTTCGGATCGCAAGATGCGAATAACATCATTGCTGCGCTCATGCAGCACAACCGTGTGTGCAAGATCGAGCTTCATATTCCAAAATCCAAATACGATTTTGAAAAAATTAGCGGCGATGAAGATGAGGCATCCATTCCCTGCGCTCACATCTCTATGGCTTTCGTCGAAAAATGACAGTCCGCCTTCCCTTCCCGATTCGTTCTTAGGTGGATCTGCACCACGACTGCAAACACTCAATGTGGATAGCATTCCATTTCCGGGATTACCGAAACTACTTTTGTCGACCCGTGACCTTGTCGATCTTCTCCTTTGGGATATTCCTCTCTCCGGATATATTTCACCCGAGGCGATGGTCACTTGCCTCTCCGCGTTAGCAAGGCTTCAAACACTTCGCCTTCAATTCCGATCCCCTCGATCTCAGGCACACCGACAGAACCGACTTCCTCCCCGTCCGACCCGCTCTGTTCTCCCCGCTCTCACAGAATTTTACTTCCGAGGTGATAGCGAGTACTTGGAGGACATAGTGTCTCACATCGATACACCTCCACTTCATACGCTCCACATAGCATTCTTCAATCAACTTATATTCGATATACCATTACTACGCCACTTCATCAGTCGCACAGAAATCCTCAAGTTACTTCATCAAGCAGAGATGATTTTTTATACGGGCTATGTCAGATTCGATCTTGATCGGAAAGAGGAGAACGGCGAGAAGACGCGAACCATCTTATCCTCGTGGATTTCATGCAGACCATCAGATTGGCAACTTTCGTCACTGGCCCAGATATGTGACTCCGCCTTGTCTCCGCTCCCCGCCGTCGATCGTCTCCAGATCACCAGCTACCAAGAAGATTGGGAGGACGACATGGATAATAGCCAATGGTTGGAGATCTTAAACCCATTCACCTCCGTGAAGGATCTCGTCCTATGGGGGAATTCGATTCAGCCTTTCGCACTGGCCCTGGAAGATCTCCTCATCGTTGGGGAACGTGTGACAGAAGTGTTACCTATGCTACAAAATCTTTTCTCACAGGACCCAGAGCCATCGGAATCTGTGAAGAAAGCGATTGCGAAGTTCATTGCCGCACGTGAGCTCTCCGGTCATTCTGTAACTGTCCACCACAGGGAAAGAGATGATCAAGATTATAGACGCTGGGAGACTGGTAATTAATAATTAAGTGCTCTCTTTACCATCCGATCGACGTCCATGCTATCTATATATCGCCTGCTATTCTCTCCTTACACTTGATATTCGACGCGTGTGTATTAATTTTCATTTTTTATGTGAAATTTCAGTGTCGTGTCGCGTAGAGGAAGTTTGTGATACAGTCAAAACGATGTGTGATAGTGAATGGCTACGCAGAGTGCCCAATCATTGCATGGCGCTCGCCGACGAGTGAGCCCCACGTGTTGGAATCGTGCTCTAGGACACGCCCACTCTTTCGCACCCATTCCTCCCATAGCACATTTAGCACCACCACCCCTTCACCCTTCCTTGCCCTCTCCCCTGCCCCCCGCCCCCTGCATCTGCATCTTATGGTAGGCTGCGAGGAGCGTGTGGCATCCATCGTACGCAGAGATCGATCATACTAAACTGGCCCGAGAGTCCGCGAACATGCATTATGACCCCAATGATGCCGTTTGCAGACATGGATACAAGCGGCGGCGCACGCCCCGGCCCTCCGATGGCGTTGGCTGGACCAAATCGGACGCGGGAGTACTGTGGCTCTTCGAGAGGAACACGTGCTCGCAGGAGCAGGTCGCACAGCCCAGGGACACGTTCATGGCCAGCTTTGGGAGGGAAAGAATGCAGTCTCGAGCGACGCATCAGGCTGGCCGGTATTTATGAGCAGGCACAGCTCCAGCGCCAGTTCATCAAGCCAGACCAGTACGACAATCTCATCCGATAGCACAGACAGGACCGAGCCGTACACTCCCGGGCTGGCTGTGCGAAGCTAGCGTGGGCCGAAGTTAAGAAAGGAACCAGGTGTGGGACGTGGGACAACAGACGCACCTTGGTAACCCTCCCTTCCATGCCATAAGGTAGATGGCACACAGTGTATCTTCATTGCGGCGTGAGGCAAATGGGTCTCCGACACAATACAAGATGTAGTCACCTGTCACTTCCGTATCCGATACATTGTAAGCGGATGCACCAAAGAAGTAAGTTCCAACGTCGGCCCAGATACCAATCCATTTGGTTTCCCAGTGCTAAACCACATGAACCATAGCTTCAACGTTGTTTTTCGGTGGTCCGGAACGGAACGTCAGGTGCCCTAGGCGACAAGGAATTGAGTATATAACAAATGGAATGAGGCAGAGAATGAGTGTGAATATGAGCAAGCAAGCAAATAGCTTACGCACGAGATAGTGACCGCAAGAGATCTAATTCCGAAGCAAACCCAAATACGAGGACCTTGGGCCTGTCGACTTCGATGGTTGTCCCGGAGAGTGGCGGGAACATTCTCCGACAATGCGGAGTACATGTCAAGGAACGAACCGCCTGCCTGTCTTGCTTATCCCTTGCGAATCGTAATAAAATATCACCGAAACGAAACTTCGGTGAGCTGACCGCGACCTTCCCAGGACAGGACGGCTATGTCGATGCGTGTATTGGGCTTGCGGAGATCGACATCTGCCTACACCGTTTCCCGTCAATCCAAGGCTTCGAAACGCTCGGACAGCGGAATTCGTGGATCAAGCAGATGATACAGATCGAACACGCTGGAAGGGGTCGTGCGTATGATGTACTGGATGAGCTCCGAGTCGTCCAAGAGGTCGCTTATCTGGCGGCATATCTGCTGGGGCACGCGTGGGTGTCGTTGGGGAAGAGGTCAGAGACGAACCTGAGGAGGGGCCCGTTAGAGAGCGTGGAGATGGGCGGAGCGGACGTCACGGATTCGGATTGGGAATGGAGAATCTTCGTTGTTTCTTGTTGGCTCTCGGGGGACCCTGTAGCGAGATCTGCCTAGCCCCGAGGGTCGAATATGCGCGATCGTGATAGACTGCGGACAGATCACCCGTCGCCTCCGCTGCTGTTGCTGCTGCCTTCGATCGGATGTCAGTCATTTGACTGATGGTGGACAGGGCCGAAACTGGTGTGCTTCGTTCTTTTGTGTATGACGAAGCATGCTGACTCTACCCAAATAACTTGATCTTATGAATTTCCCGTATGTCCAATTTGCCAGAGGAAATGTCGATGAGTGGATTTGTTATGAGGGCACTTGTCGTCATGTGTGCCAGGACGGAAAGCAGGGGCACCCCACTAGTTCATACTCCGCGCATAACTCCGCAGTAGTTGGGCGGGTTCGTCGAACGGCTAGGCCAAGTCCAAGCTTTAGAACACTTCGGGCTCCGTCTGCGCACCAGGATCGTCATGGTCGTCGTCGTCGGTTGTCCCGTCGGCATCAGCACCTCTGAGGGCCGTACGCTCGGCTCCCACAGCACAATGGCGATGGTGACCTGTGTCCTTACGTGTAGCATACATAGGTCAGTCAGAAGGAGTTTGAAAAAAGCACCACTAAAGCGATGCTATATATGGGCTTTTTTTTTTCACGTGTATTTATGTCTGCCTCGGGGTTATATATAGGTATGTACTTCCTTCCTTTGAGCAAAAAGTGAAAAGTGAGAAGGGAATTGCCGATTCCATGATAAGAAAGCAGTGCACACATTAAGGGCGCACAGCAATTCACGGCGCATGGAAGACACGACCTCAAGGCCGCCAGCATAAAAAGGCGACAACTCTACCATCCCTTCCCAATCTCCAGGTCTGCGCTCTACTTCAGCTGACGCCTCTGTCGAGTACGTCCCGAGTCATCCCTTGAGTCCATCGCTAATTTGAATCCATCTGACTTGTCACTCATCAGTAGTTTCTGTTTCTGCCTACTCGAAACTCATATCCCCCATCCTATCGCCAAGCATCCTTAGTGGCATCGCTAATGCCGACTGTAAAGAAGTCACGATCAGGAAAGCGTGTTGCACTTGAACAGAATCTGTCGTCGGTTGAAGAAGAACGTCGACGTGAGTGATAATCAGTAACACACCTCTCGGACGATTGCTGAATTGAGCGGTGCAGGCCAATTGGACCCACGGGTGACTGTCAGCACAATCCCAGACGATGTCCTTCTTGAGATATTCGACTTCTATTTGTTGCGATCTTACCGTGAAGACGCGTGGGTGACACTGACGCACGTGTGCAAGATGTGGCGGTGCATCGTGTTCGCTTCGCCACGACGCCTGCGACTGCAACTTGTTTGCACAAACAAAACGCCGGTACAGAACTCGCTGGGTATATGGCCAGAATTGCCGATTGTCGTAGTTAGCAATAATCTGGGGTCCAATCTGCGAGGTTTGAAGAACATCATTGCCGCACTCAAGCAGCATAGCCGCGTGTGCAAAATCGACATCGGATATTTTCCGAATGTGTTTTTGAAAAAAATACGGGCGATGAAGATGAGGCATCCATTCCCGGTGCTCACATCTCTACACCTTTGGTCGGAAAACGACGATGTGCCTGCCCTTCCCGATATGTTCTTAGGTGGATCTGCACCACGACTACAAGCACTTAGCTTGAATCGCATTCCATTTCCGGGATTGCCGAAACTACTTTTGTCTACACGTGACCTTGTCAAGCTCGAACTTTGGCATATCCCTCTTTCCGGATATATTTCACCCGAGGCAATGGTCATTTGCCTCTCCGCGTTGACAAGGCTTCAAACACTTCGCCTGGAATTCCGATCCCCTCGATCTCGGGCACACCGACAGAACCGACTTCTTCCCCGTCCGACGCGCTTTGTTCTCCCCACTCTCGCGTATTTTTATTTCAAGGGTGATAGCGAGTACTTGGAGGACATAGTGGCTCACATCGATGCACCTCGACTTGATGGGCTCCAAATCATATTCTTCAATCAGCTTATATTTGATACACCATTACTCCGCCACTTCATCAGTCGCACAGAAATCGTCAAGCTGCTTCATCAAGCAGACATTATCCTTAACGTGGACCGTGTCAGTTTCAATATTGTCCGACAAGAGGGGAACAGCCAGTGGAGGCGAACCATCTTATCCTCGTCGAGTTTATGCAGGCCATTGGATTGGCAGCTTTCGTCACTTGCCCAGATATGTGACTCGGCCTTGTTTCCGCTCCCCACTGTCTATTGTCTCGTGATCACCGGCTACCTAGGAGATTGGCAAGACGTCATGGACAATACCCAATGGCTGGAGGTCTTAAACCCATTCACCTCCGTGAAGGAGCTCGTCCTATGTGAGGATTTGATTCCGCTTGTCGCCCTCGCCCTCGAAGATCTCACTGGGGAACGTGTAACAGAAGTGTTACCTGCGCTACAAAATCTTTTCGTATTGGGCCCATGGCCATTGGAATCTATCGAGAAGGCGATTGGGAAGTTCATTACCGCGCGTCAGTTCTCCGGTCGTCCTGTAACTGTCTACCACAAGGAAGCAGGGGATATAGATTATAGACGCTGGGAGATGGGTAATTGACGACTAAGTGCCCTCTGCTTTCCATCTGATTGACATTCATGTTATCTACATATCGCCCTTACACTTGTCATTCGACGCGTGTGGCTACCATCACCATTAATGTTCATATTTTCTGTCAAATTCCAGTGTCATGTTGCGTAGGGGAAGTTTGTTATATAGTCAGAATGATGCGTGATAGATGACCATTCTAAGACCCTTGAATGGTTATCTGATGCAGAAACCCTACATCCGTGATTGTTTCATCTCATGTCTTGATCTCTGGCCATCGCGAGCGGGTAGCACATTTACTGTACCATTTCACATGGGAGTCCCCCTGCGTGCCATGACAACAAAGGTATGTCGGACTTTGTAAAATCCAGCAGACCAGATATACCGTTCGTACTGTTCATAGATATACTAGAGACAACAACATCCTCCACCTATTACACAACCAAACCTAAACGAGCAAGAAGAAATGGCAAGAAGAGTGAGGGAAATGGCCAATGAGGACCGTGAGGTTCCGAACCGAAATGTTTTATTGTCTGCACTATCCTCTTGAGCGTGTCGACAGCATGGAAAAGACCGAAGGTACCCACACGACGACGGCGAACCAGTCGTCGCCTTTGCTGTCTTTAGAGTTCCCATCACTACAAGTCCCGCCAGACCCCGCCGTGGGCCCGTGGCAAGTGATCGTCTGACGATGGATGCTGCTATTGAGGTTGTGCTTGTCGTGGTCTCTTCGAGCCCAGCGTCGCGCACCACAATGTTGACCAGCCTCTCCGCCTGCCTCCTCGTAGTCTTCATCGGAGCTGATTGCCAACTTTGTAGTTGTGACGATTCATAGCTTTTATATGCCATAAAGCGCGACAGGGCCCCGTGCGGTACTGATCGCATGCACGGGTCAAAGTTCGCTCGGAGACCAGAGGTCGCGTTCGGTCAAAGCCGCGAAGCCCCACATCTGCGCGAGCGCTTGCTTGGCATTAAGGCGCCGGGTCTGGATTGGGCATGGCGTCAACGAAACCCTTTGATACCTGCGTTCCGGGCCATGTTTGATCAGGACACATTTCGACTCTCCGGAGGAATGTGACCCCCGAACGTTTGGCCCGTCCACGGAACGTGCGTCGACAGCGGTATAACTACTGTACATTGTATCGTAATACAATCAATTAGATCCACTCTCATCTCTAAGTAACTCCTAGATAGACACCATGTCACAGACTATGCAAAAGGAACTTCCTTTCTCCAGCCTAGATCGCAAAAGTGGAGTGATCCCCAAACAAAGTCAGTCACAACTTATCACAAGCAGGGATCAACTATATGACGATTCACCTCTGTGCGCACTTCCGCCAATAAATTGTCCTCGTCCATGAAAACTCCTTCGCACCCGGGGTACGGCATGACAGTCTCGACATACGGCAAGCTCGACTCGATATCGTCAATGAACCACTATCTGCCTTTTTGTCTCTTTCTCTCTCACCTATCCATGCGTCCTGTCTTGATCTTGCTTCCGCCTGCGGCTCCGTCCCCGTCTCTGTCCATATTCGGTGAAAGCGAGGAGCGAGCGGCATCGGACGCAAAGATCGATAGTGCGGAAGTAGCCAGAGAGTCCGTGGACATGCATCACGACGCTGATGATGCCATCCGCGGGCACGGATCGCAAGTGACGCCGCGGGCCCCAGCCATCGGGTGGCGGCGGGTGGCGAGTTGAGAGTTGAGAGGAAAGTGGAAGGGAGCACGGGGATCCCGGCCGAGTCGGGCCCGTGCACCCGGCGACTCTTCGAGAAGAGCGCGTGGCCCGGGTGCTCGCCAAAGCACGTCGCCCACCGTAGGGACGCGCTCATCGTCAGCTCCGGGAGGGAGAGTATACATACAGTTTGGAGTGACGCATCTTGCCGCCCGATGTTCGTCAGCTGGCACAGCTCCAGCGCAGGCTCGCGGAGCCTGATCAGCAGGATGATCTCGTCCGATAGCACGGACAAAACCGAACCATACTTGCCCGGACGCTCGTTGCGAAGCTAAGGAATATGATGGGATGGCTGATATAGAGCCAGGTAGTAGATGGAGGGTCAAATACGCACCTCGGTCACCCATCCCTCTTTCCATGCGATCAGGTAGATTGTGCATAGCGTGCTGTCGTTTCGGCGTGACACCATTGGGTCTCCGACCCAATATAGGATATAATCACTGATGACCTCCGTGTCCGATACGTTGTAAGCGGATGCACCAGCAACGCTGAGCTCTAACGTTGGTCGTGATGCCAACGGATGTGGCTTTCCTGTGCTGAACCACATGGGACATATCTTCAATGTTGTTTTCCGGCGGTCCGGAACATCAGGTGCCCTACGCGACAAAGATTAAGTACAACAGACCCTGGAAGAGCGAGCGGAAAGGAAATGGAGGATGTGCGAATGTCAATGTCAATGTGGGTGAGCGATTGACGGTCTTACGCACGAGATGGCAACTGCAAGGTCGAGCTCCGAGGCAAATGCAAACACGAGGACGTTGGGTGTATCGATTTTGATTGTCGTCCATAGCGCGGCATTTGCGTGTGATGAAAAGGACGAGTGCACGTCGAGCAACGAGTATCCGGCTGACCTAGTATATCCCTCGCGGATCACGACAAAGTATCTTCCAAATGAAAATTCGACTGGATGCCCACGCCCTGCGGGCACAGGGGCATCGATGGTTGCGTTGGGTGAGCAAAGGTCGACCTCTGCCTACGACTTTTCCCATCTCTCTAGCGCTTCGAAACGCTCTGGCAGGGAGAGGCCTGGATCGAGGGGATCGAAGACACCTGAGAGGGCGGTGCGGATGATGTATTGGATTAGCTGTGAGTCGACGATGAGGTCGTTTAGTTGTTGGCAGGTCTGCCTGCACGCGTAGATGTCGTTCGTATAAAGGTCAGAAATGATCTCGATGAGGAGTTGGTCGGAGAGCAAGAAGACAGATGGATTGAAAATCGTGGATCAGGAAGGGGTTGGGTCAAGGTTGGGTCTTCTCTTGACGGCTTTCGGGGGATCCTAGACTGAGCTTGGGGATGAGCAGAAGATGTACGGCCGTGATGGATTGCAGACTCGCCGCCCACTCATGCTGCTTTTGATCTGATATCGGTCACTTGAGTGGTGATAGACAGGGTCATAAATCGTGTGCTTCGTCCTTCTGTATATGACTTAATGACGAATAGAAGTGGAAGGAGGTGGTGCGCGCAGACTATGCAGGTTGGATGGATACTCAGCACAGCTCCTTGGTGTTATGATGCGTGGATCACCTCTCCATTTCCATGTAATCTTTCTGGCTTTCTGGAAAAGGATCCAGGGACCCGGATCATGATGGTGGGATGAACAAGTCACACGGCAGCTCTGTCACGATCATATTCTATTACGTATTGGTGCTCGCCGTGGTATTGTCGCCATCGCTGGCCCTTCCATGTCCTCAACTTCACCTGCATCCGCATCTGGTACAGGTATGAGAATGTCATATAGGCTCAAGAGTATCGCGCCTCGGTGCCAATATGACATCAGGAAAATGTCCAAATGCTTTCCAGTACTTTTCTTGATTGTTATGTGAATTTTTCAATTTATTTTCAAAAATTACATAACATTTCAGCAGACGGTTTCTCGTTTCTTTCTGTTGCTCTTGAAGTACCATGACCGAAAGTGCCCCTTTCAAAGATTTCATGAGCCCCATGGTACTCTTGCTTTGGCTGCAGCATCACCTTTTGGCAAAAGCAGAAAAGTGAGAACTGGATCTGGTGGGGAATTGCTGATCCTGGATAGACAGTAGGGCGCTACCTGACGAGAAATGGAACTGGGCAGTGCACACATTATCAAGGGTACACGGCAATCCACGCGCATGGAAAACACGGCCTCAAGGCCACTAGCCACTAGCATAAGAACGCGACAACTTTCCCACATCCTCCCAGTCTCAAGCTCTGCTCTCTATTTCAACTGCCCCTTTGTCGAGTACGTCCTGAGTCATCCCTTGGCTCTATCGCTAATTCGAAACCATCTGATTTGTCACTCATCAGTAGTTTCTGCTTCTACCTACTCGAAGCTCATAATCCCCATCCTATTGCTAAATATTCGTTCTTCATTGCATCGCTAATGTCAACTGTGAAGAAGTCACGCTCAGGAAAGCGTGTTGCACGTCTAAAGAAGGTGTCGTTGATAGGAAAAAGTCGAGGTGAGTGATAATCAGTAGCCTACCTCTCAGACGATTGCTGAGTTGAGCGGTGCAGGCCAATTGGACCCACGGGTGACTGTCAGCACAATCCCAGACGATGTCCTTCTTGAGATATTCGACTTCTATTTGTTGCAATCTTACGATGAAGACGCGTGGATGATGCTGGCGCACGTGTGCAAGATGTGGCGGTGCATCGTGTTCGCTTCACCACAACGCCTGCGACTGCGACTTCTTTGCACAAACAAAACACCTGTACAGAACTCGCTTGATGTATGGCCAGAATTACCTATTGTCATAAAGGGCCGTCGTGGAATGTCCAAACCGCAAGATGCGAATAACATGATGGCTGCGCTCGAGCAGCACAACCGCGTGTGCAAAATCCACATCGACGAGATTCCAAATGCGTTTTTGAAGAAACTACGGGCGATGAAGATGACGGATCCATTCCCGGCGCTCACATCTCTATCGCTTCGGTCGCTAAATGACAATGCGCCTTCCCTTCCCGATTCGTTCTTAGGTGGATCTGCACCACGACTGCGAAAAGTCTTCTTGGGTGGCATTCCATTTCCGGGATTACTGAAACTACTTTTGTCTACCCATGACCTTGTCCAGCTTTCCCTTTGGCGTATTCCTCATTCCGGATATATTTCACCCAAGGCGATGGTCACTTGCCTCTCGGCGTTGGCAAGGCTTCAAACACTTCGCCTTAACTTCCGATCTCCTCGATCTCAGGCACACCGACAGAACCAACTTCCTCCCCGTCCGACGCGTGTCGTCCTCCCCGCTCTCACCAGTTTTTACTTCCAAAGTGATAGCGAGTACTTGGAGGACATAGTGTCTCACATCGATACACCTCCACTTCATATACTCGAAATAACGTTTTTCAATCAACTTATATTCGATACACCATTGCTCCGCCACTTCATCAGTCGCACAGAAATCCTCAAGTTACTTCATCAAGCGGAGATGGGTTTTGGCACGGACCATGTCAGATTCAATCTTGATCGGAAAGAGGAGAACGGCGAGAAGACGCGAACCATCTTATCCTCGTCGATCTCATGCAGACCATCAGATTGGCAACTCTCGTCACTGGCCCAGATCTGTGACTCGGCCTTGTCTCCGCTCCCCACTGTCGATCGTCTCCAGATCACCAGCTTCCGCAAAGATTGGGAGGACGACATGGATAATAGCCAATGGTTGGAGATCTTAAACCCATTCACCTCCGTGAAGGATCTCATCCTATGTGGGGATTTGATTCAGCGTTTCGCACTGGCCCTTGAAGATCTCCTCGTCGTTGGGGAACGCGTGACAGAAGTGTTACCTACGCTACAAAATCTTTTCTTATCGGGCCCAGAGCCATCGGAATCTGTGAAGAAAGCGATTGAGAAGTTCATTGCCGCACGTGAGCTCTCCGGTCGTTCTGTAACTGTCCACCACAGGGAAAGAGAGAATCAATATTATAGACGCTGGGAGATTGATAATTAATGACTAAGTGCTCTCATTACCATCCGATCGACCTCTATGCTATCTACATATCGCCTGCTATTCTCCCCTTACACTTCATATTCGACGCGTGTGTATTAATTTGATTTTTTATGTGAAATTTCAGTGTCGTGTCGCGTAGAGGAAGTTTGTGATACAGTCAAAACGATGTGTGATAGTGAAAGGCCACGCAGTGTGCCCGACCATTGCATGGCGCTCGCCGACGAGTGAGCCCCACGTGTTGGAATCCTGCTCCAGGGCACGCCCACTCTTTCGCACCCATTCCTCCCATGGCACATTTAGCGCCACCACCCCTTCACCTTCCTCGCCCTCTCGCCTGCCCCCCGCCTCCTGCGTCTGCTTCTTATGGTAGGCTGCGAGGAGCGTGCGGCACCGTACGCAGAGATCGATCATGCAAAACCGGCGCGAGAGCCCGCGAACATGTATTATGGCCCCAATGATGCCGTCCACAGACATGGATACGAGCGGCGGCGCACGCCCCGGCCCTCCGATGGCGTTGGCTGGACCAAATCGGACGCGGGTGTACTGCAGCTCTTCGAGAAGAGCACCTGCTCGCCGGAGCAGGTCGCACAGCCCAAGGACACGTTCATGGCCAGCTTTGGGAGGGAAATAATGCAGTCTCGAGCGACGCATCAGGCTGGCCGATGTTTGTGAGCCGGCACAGCTCCAGCGCCGGTTCATCGAGCCAGACCAGCAGGACAATCTCATCCGATAGCACAGACATGACCGAGCTGTAGACTCCCGGGCTGGTTGTGCGAAGCTAGCGTGGGCCGAAGTTAAGAAAGGAACCAGGTGTGGGACTACAGACGCACCTTGGTAACCCTCCCTTCCATGCAATAAGGTAGATGGCACACAGTGTATCTTCGTTACGGCGTGAGGCAAATGGGTCTCCGACACAATACAAGATGTAGTCACCTGTTACTTCCGTATCTGATACATTGTAAGCAGATGCACCAAAGAAGTAAGTTCCAACGTCGGCCCAGATGCCAATGCATTTGGTTTCCCCGTGCTAAACAACATGAACTATAGTTTCAACGTTGTTTTTCGGTGGTCCGGAACATCAAGTGCCCTGGGCCACAAGGATTTGAGTATATAACAAATGGAATGAGGGATAGGAAGAGCGCGAATATGAGCAAGCAAGCAAATAGCTTAGAGTGCGTTCGGGAACCAAATTGCGTTTTGAGATACCAGCCAAAAACGTTATCTGAGGGAA
>QFEY01004465.1:0-11373 GCA_003316435.1 Russula virescens | reverse complement strand
AAAGGCGCCTGCGAACCAACGTGCGCTGTTGCCGCACAACCGGCAAGAGTTATTGGTAATGACAGACAGGCACTAACGGAGTACATCTAGGAAGCTTTCCAATTTGAGACTGCTCATTTTTTTTTGCTCCTTACAACCCCCCACAACATGATTTTTTTCTCGTCATCACGGGCAGACCCTTCAGCTCATTTGTTGCTTCGTTGTGCATCCAATCGAATCGCGTTTTTTTACCAGGGCATTTTGAATGAGCGGGTTGCACTGGCAAACAACGGATCAGATCGCATTTTAAATTTGATATTAAACATGACGGTAGCGACACAGTTGGCAAGTGTCAACAAGGGCGCCCACCCTTCAAGTTATGCGTTCCTAAGTCTGGCCTGGTTCCTGTGTTTGGTCACATACAGTACTTTATGTATCCTTGTCAAATACAATACAGTAGGTCGAGCTGGACGTCTCCTTTGTAAGAAATGGGCGCGGTTTGTCCATTTGGCGAAGCCCAGGAGCAACGGAAAATACCCAAACGCCCTAAAGACCCCTTGTGCCGATGCCGATCATGAACTGAATTACCTACGTTTACGTATCAACGTGAATTAAGGTGCCAAAGTTCTACACGTTGGACCGACGGTCACGTCCTTTGTCCTGACATGTCCGAGTCTTCTTCTCTTCTCGCTCGCTGTCAACATGTCTCGCCCTTTGCGCCGATGCCTTGCTTGATTTAGGTTTTTGTTCGGATTGACTGGCAAGTTTGCTGACAACGGCGCAAATGAACCTGAGAATCGGACTTTGCACGGAAAGTGTGCTTGTAGAACACTGCTGAAGAAGCCGATGGCGCGGCAAGAATCACAAGAATATTCTTGAGTCCCTACGCAGCACGGCTTCTCTTCACTCTTTTCGTGATTGCAGCACACTCGCACTGAATGCCGTCGGGTCAGCGCGCCTATTTCGGGGCAGCCGGTGGAGCTGTGTCCTAGGCGTTCCGTAATGTGACTTCTTGATCTCTTGATCTTTTCCGTTGACGTATTTGCACTGTACTGTGGGATGTCCTGTTCTCAAGCGTACAGGTTCGGAAATTACTAAAACTAAGTTCCTCCTGAGGTATCAGGATCCACACACCTGTCCCCTCCCCTTTTTTTTTCTGCTTAGCGGCCGCACAGGAGTGGAGACTCGGTTACTGCGCCGCAAGGTCCCCAGAATTCCGTCGGCATGCGGCTGGCTGTTGGCGATTCCGAATCGCCAACAATGTAGGATCCGCGGTTGTTCTAGATGAGTCGTGTCAACCGTGACTTGCGTAGCTTCTGGCGCACCAAAAAAGGCCTGCTGACTCCGCAGATATTTCCTGGATCATTGCCCGCATCCCCGGAATGCCGTTTCAACGCCATAGCAGGTGACGTAACTTGCCACCATTCACGATGGCCCCGGGCCTGTCCTGACTGATTCGCGAAGTTCTGATCCGGTTTACGCCCTTCAAACCTCACGTACTGCATTCGAACGTGCAAGATCGCTGGCGCAACGTTACGGCTAACGTTGGCCGCGGCGCTGTCACTGCTGCCAGGGCATGGCGTTTATCTTGTTCATTCCTTTCAGAACAGAAATTACCCATCAAGGGTCAGGACATGCAACATTCAGTTTCATACTTATACTCTGGAAGCGCCCTTTCATGTCTGGGATGGCCAGTGGACGTATCTTATCGCAATGCTTATTTTCCTTCCGACCTTATCTGTTTTGACTGCGTCCTCATCTTTTATGATGCGTTTATGGTTATCCGTCATACGTTCAATTACACTCGGGCTTCAATACATCGGCGGACCTCGTTCTGGTCAGATCTCTGCTAGACCCCATGTCAACTAGACTCAAACGCATCCGAGAACACAAGATAGCTATGGACAAGATTGGTTTTTTTTTTGCGTCGGCTGAAACCTGAAGTAATGCTCAATCAACTACCCTATATCTGACTGCCAAACAACGTTGAGGATCATCAAGTTCCGTGGGGGTCTATGTGACCCGGCGAAGATTTCATGAATTGTCCTATTTCTGGGTCAGCAGGTTGCATGAGTCAGTGCTCCCCATACTCTTCTGGCCCAACTGATTTGATTGTTACAACACCCTCAACCAATCCTGTTAGACGGCATAGGGGTCGTCGTAATTGCAACCTCCTAGCCTTCGGTCTACGCTTGTTGTGGAAGCCGAACGCACCCTTTCCCCGCATGACGGCTCTCCTTGGTTCGAGCACCAGCGTGTATTGTCGACACATGGAACTCGATGAAGACGGTTCTACTTCACGTCCTGTAAGTTTTTGACGAGTTGTACCGTAGACTTACGGATACTCTCTGTTAGTGTTGGTAGTTTGACTCTTGGTGGTCTCCTATATGACGGAGAGAAATGTAAAAGGTTGAAGAATGAGGCTGTCATCTGTACTCTGGGGTGGAATGATCACGTCTCGACTCCGAGGGTCATAATTAAGTACAACCCCTAATGTGTGCAGTACGAGTAGTTCATGCATAGTCAGAAATATATACGATCTTCTTCCAGCCTTCCATCATATTGCGATCTTACCAACAACGGTTGTAATCGAAGTAAAGGTAGCAGTCACGGTACGACGGTATTTTTTATTTACAGTGACTGAATCTCGATTATGCCACGTCGCATCCACAACTTGAATCGTGACCGTCTCGGGTCTTAGCATGACCTACCCGAGCTTCCTTATGTGGCGTACTACTGTAGTAGTTGGTCGAATATATTACACTTCACGTCCAAACGGCGAATCATAGAACGTGTGCGTCACGGTTCGCTGGCTCTCGGACTCGATGACTTGGCTGATTGTGTATGCGGACAGCGTACATCGGTGGTCACGTTGATATTCGATGGGACAAGACGAGAAATTTGGAATGTGCCTAAGGAATGGCATTCTGGTCAAGATTCTGGTCTCCTTGGCTGGGGTCTAGCCACGTCTAGGGCCACCGTGAAATCGCTCGGGGCGTGATAGGCCAATCACTCACCCTCTCGAAAGTCTAAACTGCCATGCCTGTTCGTCTGCAATATCGCCGATTTTCGGACTCCGTGGAGTTTGAGATTCGCATGAAAGGACAGGGTGCAAGAGAGTACCACGGTAGTGGTCCGGAGTACTAGTAGGTATCAGACATCCTTCTTTCCCTTCACGTCCAGCATGGCCCTATGCATTTGTTATTTCATACTGTTGATCTTTCTCGCTCACCGTTTTGGTCCAGCAGCAAACCCAGTCCTTCTCCGAGTTTCTTCAAAAATCGAAACCTGTCTGCGTCCACTACCACCGAAGACGGAGTCCTTTCAAATTCTTAGTCCATCTCAGTAAGCAATACCGCCTGGACGGTCATCGTGCTATCCTAAACCCTCTTTACTAAGGGTGAACACATCAATAGCGGCAACTGCAGTTGCATTTGTACCAAAATGTGATAAGAGCCTGAGGATGGTACGTGCATCATAATCGCGATAAGGTTCGATTGTCTCAAGTAGCATGGGACTCTAAGACCGCATTCCACTCGCACCTATCTTCGCAGGGGAAGACATAACACAACGCCCGAGAAGGTCATTGCGACACGCGCGTTCGCTGGCAGTCCTGATCAATGGGATGGCCGAAATGCCTAGCGGCGTGAGAGGAGGGATGACGCCTGGGTGGTAGCGAGGCCTGGTGGGGACGGAGGTGACCTTCCCCTCCCTGGGGGGTCAATCCAGTCGAATTGCGCCGACCGGCTCTGATGGAAGGGTGCTCGGGATCAGAGGGCAATATGTGATTGTAACAGTTGGACACATCCGACTCCTCTTCGAGAATGGCGTGTCATACGAATAATTGAACAGGGATAGGAAGGGAATGAAATACAATGTCATATCACAGTTACAGTGTCCACTTGCTCGGGCGACGGTTGAGCTGCAAAGATCACCTAAAGTCATGCATCAGGCACATCAATGACACGTGAGTGAGTATGATCATATGATAATATGGACTGCCAATGGGCACCTTCTTTCCTTCGTCCCACAGTTGCTCTCCTAGTATTCCTCAAGCGCGGTCATCATGCCACAAATTTCTCATGAGGACCTCGCGGGCGCGAACTATCAATGTATCCTCGACAATGCTTTAAAAGTATATAAACAGAAAACTAAGAAAGACCTTTCCTTGGACCCACTATTTCGTAAACTCGAGTCTTGCCACTCTCCGGATGACATCATCACCGTACTGCGACAACAAATTCCAGGTTTTGACCAGTCCCAGTCTTCCGATAGAGGTAGCGATGATAGATTGACAAGGTGGTTGGATCCCACCGTGAAAGTCATCAACGCGTTTTCTGCAGCCATTGGTGGATCTGGTGCCCTGGTAGGTCACATCATCGTATGAGGTGACCCGCCTAGCATGTCCACATTAATGTCTTTCCTGTAGGCATACCCACCTGGAGGGTTGATCTTCACGGGCATTGGCATCCTTCTTTCGGTGATTATAATTATCGATTCCCTTTTTCAGGCCATTATTGTGACGTCCTAATTTCTCTTTCTCAGGCCTTAAACGCTGCTATCGCTACTCAAGGCGTTCTCCTTGACCTGTTCGAACGCATTGAGAATGTCTTCAGACGGCTGGAGGTCTACATCGGGGTCCCACCAACTGTCGGAATGACGCACGCTATCGTAAAACTCATGGTTGAGGTACTTTGTGTCCTTGCCATTGTGACGAAAGAGATTAAGCAGAGTCGTGCAGGTGAGCCT
The DNA here is from genome assembly GCA_003316435.1 of Russula virescens. Lineage (NCBI taxonomy): Eukaryota > Fungi > Basidiomycota > Agaricomycetes > Russulales > Russulaceae > Russula > Russula virescens. The sequence goes on along the minus strand of QFEY01004465.1, from coordinate 6,645 downwards.
ATACTAGGCTACTGATAACTCCCTCACTTAACATTTACTAGAAACATTTTTGAAGAAGTCGGTAGGAAGGAAGGACGTCACGGACGCCCTGCAGAGGCTCGAAAAAGTGACGGTGGAAGAAGCTCGAATGGCAGCCGCAGAAGCCTTGAAGGCTATACACAACATTGGCGACAAAGTAGAGAACGATGTGCACGGAATACATGACGCAGTTAAGGCCGTCGGAGACAGTATCAAGGGTATGATACAAGATGTCGATGACCGAGTGAAGGTTATTGGCGACATAGTCACAACCGGTGCGCAATAGCTCTTCAACTTGACGACTCTGCCCTCGATATTTACAGCGATGGCCCGATAGGTGTCGAAAAAAAAGGACGACAAATGGCAGACGACCCTGACGAGATGGCCGAGGAAGATATCAAGATCTCAAATGAAGCCGATGATAAGATTGAGGTTGTCGACAACAAGACGCCAGGGATGCGCGATGCTCTGGAATGTGTCTCGGACAGAGTCGACAAGATGCTAGTGCTTGTCCCCGTAAACGAGATCGAAGCGGGTAACGTCAATCGTGCGCAAGCCATTCCAAACGAATCATCCAGTGTCACTGAGTGTATATATCTAGATGCTGAGAATATATCTCAACTGATATCAGCCGAATCCCATGATTCACGCCGTTCGTTATCTCGTTATGATTCCTTCCTTGGTCGGAGATGGTTCAGATATCCTCACAGGGACTCCGTTGCAACAAGCGGCCACCAAATGGCTCTGTCCACCAGATCCATCTGTAAATTACCGTACTGCACGTGGTACGCACCATGAGGGTACAACAACTTGGTTCATTGAAAGCACGAAATTCAAGGATTGGAAACAATCGGGGTCAATCTTTTGGATTCATGGGAAACGTATGTTTCCGCGCCTTATACATATTGGATGTAATAACTAACTTCGAATTTCGTAGCGGGCTCCGGCAAAAGCGTCATTACGTGTGTCACCCAATAATACTTGTTTGGGCCAGGGTCACTGATATTATCAACTTCCGCCAGCTCTGTCATCATCCAGGATATCGAACGCATCAACGAGACCAGGCCTACACACATCGCGTACTTTTTTTTCGACTTCAAGGACGCCAGAAAACAGGACGCCCGTGCTTTCCTTTCTTCCACTCTCATCCAGCTGAGCAACCAATCGGTCTCATTCTGCAACATCCTTCTCGAGTTCTACTCCGCACACCAACATGGCTCACAACAACCCGATGATAGGGAGCTGATGCAATGTCTCGAGAAGATGCTCAAACTCCCAACAAAGGAACCGATCTACGTTATTTTGGATGCCCTGGATGAATGTCCCGACACTTCTGGGCTGCAATCATCACGTGAAAGGGTTCTTGAGCTTGTCGAGAAATTGGTCGGGTTCCACCTCCCGGATTTACGTCTTTGCGTGACAAGTCGGCCCGAGATCGACATCAGAAATGTTCTTGAACCATTGACTTCGACATTAAACCAAATATCCCTTCACGACGAAGAAGGACAAAAGAGGGACATCGCAGCCTATGTCCGTTCTGTGGTGTATTCGGACAGAAAGATGATGAGATGGGGAGAACAAGATAAGGAACTAGTCATCGAGGCGCTCTCAGGCAGGGCGAATGGAATGTATGGGTTTCGTTGATTGCTTTTAACACATTCTCATTCCTTGGAATAGGTTTAGGTGGGTTTCCTGCCAAATCGAAGCTATTCGTCGCTGCCTTGCACCGAGCCTGCGACGCATTCTGGAAGAGTTACCTGAAACGCTTGACGAGACATACGAGCGAATACTGCGGGAAATCCCGAAGCCGAACCAGGTACATGCCCATCGACTCTTACAATGCCTGACGGTGGCCATTCGTCCGCTCTGTGTCCAGGAGCTAGCCGAAGTCCTTGCGGTTGAGTTCAGTCCAGACGAAGGAACCCCGATGCTGAATGAGGATTTGCGATGGGAAGACCAGGAACAAGCTGTGCTATCAGCATGCTCCAGTTTGATCACAGTTATCGATTTCCACGATTTGCGAGTGGTACAATTCTCCCACTTCTCCGTCAAGGAGTTCCTAATGTCGGATCGTCTCGCTGCATCAACGGTGGATACTTTGCGCCGCCATCATATTCGTCTCGAACCTGCACATACTATCATGGCGCAAGTCTGCATTGGGGTATTACTCCGTTTGGAGTTCCCTATAGACAAGGAGAGGATCAAGAGGTTTCCCCTTATGGATTACGCAGCAAAACATGTTACTGAGCACACGGAATTTGAGAACGTGATATCGCACATAATGAATGGGGTAGGCCATCTCCTTGACGCGGAGAAGCCGCATTATTCAGCATGGATGTCCTATATAACTTCGTCCTGGTGGGCGGAGAAGAATTCTAGGCCATCCGAGGTATCTCCCGTATACCATGTTCCAGACCTTGGGTATTATGGCCCGGTACAACACATCCTAAAGTTTCAAGAGGATGTAATGACCAAGGGCTGCGTTTTTGGAACCCCGGTGTTTGAGGGTCTGCACCAGCGACATGTCAGGGTCATTCAGCTGCTGATTTCGCACTGTGTGGGGATGAATAATCGGGACTCAGAAGGTCAAACTCCACTACATGTGGCAGCATCCAACGGTCTCCTTGAAGTCACTCGGGTGATGATCGATCAAGGTGCGGATATCAATGCCAAGGATAGTAATGGCTGTACACCACTTCATCAAGCGACCATTACATACCCACTTGTCAATGACAAAAAGTTGGATATTATACGGCTTTTGCTGGAACGCAGCGCCGAGGTGGGAGCACAAGAGAATGAGCTCTTGACTCCGCTGTATATCGCAGCCGAGAACGGACATCTCGTGGCCGCAGAACTACTGCTTCAACATGGCGCGATTACTCACATGCGGAATAAAGAATCGTGGGCACCATTCCATCACACACCATCCTTCTGGTATCCAGACATGGTACAACTCTTGTCGAAGCACAGCGCCAACCTAGAAGCACAAGATAGCAATCGAGACACCCCGCTACATCTAGCAGCAAGGGAAGGGCAGCTTACCGCAGTGGAGGCACTGCTCAAGCATCATGCAAATATTCATGCACGGAATCAGCATTCTCGGACACCACTCCATTACGCATCAATCTCTGGGAACCCCTACATAATAGAGCTCTTGCTAGAGCATGGCGCGGATCTGGAAGCACAAACCATCAACCAGATGACCCCGCTACATCTAGCAGCATGGCAGACAAGGTTCGCGGCAGTGCAAGTGTTGCTTAAGCACCATGCAAACGTTCACGCGCGGAATAATATTTTCTGGACACCACTTCATCAGGCATCAGTCACCGAGTGTCCGGACATAATAGAGCTCTTCTTGGAGCATGGTGCAGACCTGGAAGCACAAGATAATGGCCACAACACCCCGCTGCATCTAGCAGCGTGGAAGGGGAAGCCTGGGACTGTGCGACGGCTACTAGAACATGATGCAAACATTCATGTGCGGAATAGATATGGCCGGACACCACTCGACTCAGCGTGGTTCTTCGGATTTAATGACGTCGTGCAGCTTTTTCTGGAATACGATGCTGAGGTAGGAGCACAAAAGAATAAGTTCTTTACCCCACTGCATCTCGCAGCCAGAAAGGGACAACTCATGGCTGCAGAGCTGCTGCTTCAACATGGCGCGATCACTGACGTGCGAGATAAGGAATCTCGGACACCACTCCATCATGCATCATCCTCTGGTTACTCAGACATTATACATCTGCTGCTGGAGCACGGTGCCGACCTGGAAGCACAAGATTGCGCTCAAGACACACCGCTTCATCTAGCAGCAAGGGACGGGAGGCTCACCGTAGTGGAGGTGCTCCTCAGGTATCATGCAAGTGTTCATGCGCGGAATCAGCATTCCCGGACACCACTCCATTATGCATCAATCCTTGGGAATCCCAACATAATAGAGCTCTTGTTGGAGCACGGCGCAGACCTTGAAGTACAAACCACCAGTCAGAACACCCCGCTGCATCTAGCGACTTGGCAGAAAAATATCGCGGCAGTAGAGGTGCTACTTACGCACCATGCAAATGTTCACACGCGGAATAAGGGTTTCTGGACACCACTTCACCAGGCATCAGTCGCCGAGTGCCCAGAGATGATAGAGCTCTTCCTAAAGCATGGTGCCGACCTGGAGGCACAAGATCATAGTCACAACACCCCGCTGCATCTAGCAGTGTGGCAGGGGAAGCTTGAGGCCGCGCAACGGCTTCTAGAACACGGTGCAAGTGTTCATGTGCGAAATAAAGTTGGCGAGACACCGCTCCACACTGCGTCGTTCTATGGGTCTTGCGCCGTCGTGCAGCTCCTTTTGGAACATAAAGCAGATACGGATGCACAAGACGATAAGCGCGCGACTTCACTGCATTTAGCTGTGCATAATGAGGAAATAAAGGTCGTACGACTTCTGCTGAAACATGGCGCAGGTGTCCAAATCCAGGACAAGAATGGCCAAACCCCATTGGATATTGCTTCGGCAAAAGGAATACAGGAGATTACGGAATTGCTCTGCGAGCATTTGCTTCGTGGATGAAGGCAACTTTCGTGAGTAATTTCGGTTTGTAACCGCCTCATGAAGTTGTTTATCTCACCGCCTCCAGGCCTGTCACGGTTGAACACTCCACCTCATTATAGTTCCCTGTCATCTTGTCGATGCTAAACAGTGGGTACTTTCATCGTTTCAAATCCCTTGCACTGGGTCACCCCATCTGGCACATTTCCACTTTCGCCATCCATAGGGGATGTTGCTTCGGGTCCCCGAAAATCACGATCTCAGTGAAACCGAAGGACCGAGATACCCGTGCTGGAGAGAACGCGGAGAAGTGGTACCTCCCAGAGAATAACAGAGAAGGGCATCACTGGCTCGTCAACCAGATCAGAATAAGTCTTGATAAATGCTTGCGTAATATGAGCGTATTCGGAGCCAAGAAAATGAGCTGAGTACGAGGGCTACGTATGCCAAATCTCTTGAATGATATTGTCTTTATACGCACCCTATCGAGGTTCAGGCTAGGACGTTTGCAGTATAAAGGAGAAAGCGGGGCCCTTAGTTTAATTTGACTTGTGGTACAGGTCACAATAAGCACCTTACCACGACGTCTAGATGGTGATGGTCTCTGCCCAAATAGGGGTATTGATTATGATTGTAGCGGTGATTTTGAAGAATTTGTTAAATTGGCTGTCATGTGTTTGGTCAGTCACGCACCCGTGAGAACCAGCTACCACAACTAGTACTATACCGGTACTCTCGGTGCCGCGACGCCTCTAGCCTCAACCTCTATTGTACCACCACCATGTCTGACGACGAAGAACAATACAATGTATACCACAGTTTCTAACTCTCATTTGGTGATGCTAAACTCTTCTTTGGAAGGCGCATGCTGGTCCTCAGCAACGGTACCTTGCAAAGGACATTTTCGGCAGCGACTCTGAGCTATCAGACGCTCCCGACGCAGATGGTACGAAATTCCTCTGTGACTAAATCCATATGTGTCACAACTTTTATTTCTGCAGAGGAGATTCCACCACGCTCACGCCCGACATCGGCGCCACCAGAGGGGGGAGAGGAGTCTACTGATGACTCAGTAGACGAGTACCGTCAAGCACGCGCAATACCTCAGAAGCGGAGACGGCCGAAGCGACGTGAACGCGCAGAGGATGATGGGCAGATGGTGCGCGTGGGCAAGGCGCAACGCAAGCGCAAGGTGAAGGTGAAGAAGGGTCCAACTGAGGAGGATTTGTTGAATCTTCCCCCCGAAGAAGGTGCGCTTACGCCCTTTGTCATCCTTTTTGATTGTGGATTTGGGCTGACGAGATACCTTGACGGGTCAACATCGGTGCGACATGAATAGCGAAGAAGCTACGACTTGATATGGAGATTGACACAATTCTGAAGAGCAACAAGGCATCAAGGCCAAAAAAGCGCAAGAAAGAGGATGACCTAGATCAATTTGCGGATGCGGAGGTATCTCAACTGCGGGAAGAGATGTTGAATGCAGCCGAGCTTGACGAACAAGCTAATCGCGAAAAGTTGCCAGCAACGTTGAAGCTGAAGCTATTACCCAAGGTCATAAGCGCACTTCGGAAGTGAGTGTTTTGTTTGCAGATTGTGACGACGACGCTCATTCTTTGGCTATTTATGCCTTCACAGAAACTCTCTTTGGCAATCTATCGTCGACAATAACCTCTTGGAGGGTGTTCGGCGGTGGCTGGAGCCATTGCCAGACAAGTCGCTACCGGCTTTGAACATACAGAAGCAGATCTTTGCCATACTGCCCTCATTGGACATCGATACAGCCGTTCTCAAGGAGTCCAAACTCGGCCGTATCGTGTATTTCTACACCAAGTGCAAACGGGTTACGCCAGACATCTTACGGACTGCCGACTCCCTCGTATCTACATGGTCGCGGCCAATCATCAAAAGGTCTGCATCATACCGCGACCGGGCGATACCGACGGCGGATATGTCTGCAGCCGATGGTGGTGCTACTCACGAGCGCCTGAATGTGATTCTAGCGCGGGCTAAGGAAGGCGAGCGGAATCGTGTACGAAAGAATGCGGTGATGATTCCTCAACGGGAACTTGGATCGTACA